>CM067336.1:84335000-84577500 GCA_034376525.1 Nicotiana benthamiana
AGCTAGACAAGGCTCAAAAGGAAGCTTCGACCCTGAAATGGGAACATGCCGAATTGGTCGAAAAGGTAAAGCTCTTTGAAATTAAAAATGAAGAGCTAGTCAAGGTGGCTAATAACACAAACCTCACATGTACAATAGAATATCGACCTGATCGACCAAAATTGGCCAAGAGAAACAAGGTCCAAGCCATGGATAACAGGTGGAAAAGCAAAATGGACTTGCTGGATTCCGAGAAGAAACCTCTAAGGTAAAGATGGAATCAGTTGAGATCCAACTCCGGGTAGCAAAGGAAAAAGCTAACAAGTGGTCTCAGTTGAATGACGATCTCCGAGCACAACTGAGCTCGATTGTTATAAAATAGGACGCCCTCGGTAGAGAATACGAGGCAGTGAAGTCCAAGTTAGATACAACCTCCACAGATGCTAAAGAAATGGTGGCCCAATACAAGACCGATGTGGAGGCAGAAGAAGTCTACCTAAATTCAAAGGCAAAATATATGAAACGACTATCGCAAAGAGAGACCTTCGAAGAGATCCATGCCCGAGGTTTTGACTTGTCGGCTGAGATCGAGGAAGCCAAAAAGTTTGAGGCTGAGGCAAAGAAGCTTTACGAGCCTGAATTTACCAAAGGATCTGAGGATTCTGAGGTATCCGAAGACTCTGACAGTTCTTGGGTCGAGCCCCGGCGAAGACCAGGCGTAGATGCCTTGACTCATTCTTTTAGTTTTTTCCTTATGTACATTTTATTTTGTTTATTTTGAGGCCATTTTTGTTGGGTCTTTGTAAATATACTCTGGAATATATATATATATATATATATATATATATATATATATATATATATATATATATATATATATATATATATATATATATATATATATATATATATGAAATTTTCCCTTTTTGCAATATCATACTTTTTCTTTTCGAGCATCTTTTCATAATTTCTATTCTTGTAATGTTTCTAATGCCTTAGTATAGAATCAAACGTAGTTATAGGGCGTTTATTTTTTCAAATGTCCGAACGGATTCTAACTTTAATACAATTTTGTTTGCTCGAGGCTTTGAAAACTCGGTGTGACCGGAATTTTTATTGAGATGCTTAAGTGATTTCTTAGGATTTTAGCAGGTTTCGAATTTCTATAAAGGCCTTACTTTATAATTACAAGATTTTGACGTCTCCGAGCCATTTTGCGGTGGCCGTATCCTTTTGTACTTAGGAATCAACTATTAGTTTGGTGCCTCTGGGATTTAGTAGCCTGAGTTGTCTGAACATTTTTTGGATGACAGTCCCCGAGTAAGGGTATCCCTTGGGCTAGATAATTCCCTAATAGGGGTAGCCCTTGGGCTCTATAATCACTGAATAGGGGTAACCCTTAGACTCGATATTCCACGAGTAGGGGCAGTCAGTGGTCTCTTAGGATTCGGAATTTGAGAGGCAAGAAAATGTGTAATAGCAAGAGGGAACTTTCTTTCATTTCTTTGTGTAAAATAAATATTCGAAAATGCGTAAAATCTTGTATCATGGCTAAAGTGGACTATGTGGGCACGATTCACATGACCGTTTGACACTTACAATCAACCCTAATTACCGAGCCTTAGCTTCTAGCATGCAAAGTTTTCTTTTTTTCTTGCTAAAACCCTTAATCTGAGGGTAATGTCCCCCAGTATTCAAGGTCGAGCTTGAGAGGGCTCGGATACTATTGATAAAGTGTCGTTCTTAGGCCTCTCATAGGTCTGGGGTGGTCTTTAATTCTAAGTTAGCACGTTTTACTATTTCCTCGTTAAACACCTTGCCGAAAAACCTATTTTGGGACAAAATCGATTCAAGGAAAAAAGAGTGCAACACGTACTTTCAGACCTAATAGCCACATCCACCCTTGACCGTTGCCTACAAGTGTTAGTTTGATTCATAATATGATTAAAGAGTAATTGAGATCATACCTTAGCAGTAGTACCTCTTTAAGTGTGTCACGTTCCAGTTATTTGATATTTCTACATTGTTTCTGGCTTCTATTTTGTATGAGCTTTTATCGGTAATTCTGATGACTCGATATGGTCCTTCTCAATCCGGCCGCAACTTTCCCTCGTTCGAGTTCCATGTGTGCAATGTTACTTTCCTCAACACCAAATCCCCGATCTTAAAATGTCGTAGGTTGGATCTTCGGTTGTAGTATATTTTTATCCCTTGTTTCTAGGCGGCTAACTGGACTAAATTTGCCTCACGCATTTCATCCAATAGTTCCAAACTCGTGATCATGGCCTTGCCATTTGAATCTTCGGTCACATATTGGAATCTTAGGCTCGGCTCTCCCACCTTAACTGATGTCAAGGCTTCAACCTTGTAAACCAATAAAAATGGAGTGGCCCCGATACTAGACTTTAAGGTTGTACGATATGCCCATGGGACTTCGGGCAAGATTTCCTTCCATTTCCCTTAGGCACTGGTCAACTTCTTCTTTAAATTTTGAAGTATGATATTGTTTGTTGATTCCTCATACCACTAGGGTGGTAAGGTGTCGATAGTATCTTCTTAATCTTTTGATCTTCGAAAAATTTATTTACCTTGCTGCTGATGAATTGTTTTCTATTATCGCACACGACTTCGACTGGTATCCCAAATCAACATATTATGTTGTCCCAGATGAAATCAATGACTTCTTTCTCTCGGACCTTTTTGAATGCTTGAGCCTCGACCCATTTGGAAAAATAATCAGTCATAAGCAGTATGAATTGAACTTTACCGGATGCCTATGGTAGGGGACCGACAATGCCCATTCTCCATTTTGTGAACGTCTAAGGGAACATGACCAAGTGGAGTGGCTCTCCCGATTGATGGATCATCGGTGTGTGTCCTTGATGCCTTGTTCAGATCTTTATAATCCACACACATTCCCAACTTATTTCCTTTCTTAGATGCTACCTCTACATTAGCTAACCAATACGGGTATTTAACTTCTCGAATGGACCCTATTTTAAGGATTTTAGATACCTCATCATTGATGAATTCATGTTTGACATCGGATTGGTCTTATTTTCTACTTAACCGGATGGAACTTTTGGTCCAAACTCAACTTATGAGTGCACTTCCGGCGGGATCCATGCCTTGTCAAGATGGGACCAAGCAAAACAATTTATGTTAGTTATAAGAAATTCAATGAGTTTTTTCTTAGCTCGGGAGTCAACCCTGTGCCCAGGTATACCTTTCGATAGGGTAAGTGTTCGATCAATGTGACTTAAATACATAGATATAGGATATAGTGTGCATATAAAAGTAATTTTAAAACACACACACGGACAATACATATATATCAAATAAGTATTAATATTTTTTATTTAAAAGCTATTTATTATTTATACACACACACAAATATTATTAAATTTATATTTTAATAATTTTAAAATCATGTTTTCGATCGAAGTTGGTCGGACATATTTATTTATAAGATATATTAAATTTTTTTCTTGGGCTGGAAATAATAATTTCAAAGTTTCCTACCAAATTCTGTCAGAAATTTTGAAAACTTTTAATAAAAACTTATTTTTCTACATTGTATACAAGTATTTTTGTGCCCTTTTTTCCCCTTTTTGACGGGAGAAGTCCGGGTTTAGACAGTCATGGGCGGGGAAAACTCGTTTCTTTTTTTGGGAATTGGGTATTTGAAGAGTCGTCACCTAATGGATTATGGTGCATTGGAGCACCTAGAGCGATTAACTCTTTGACCAATTTGTATTACAAGAGATTCTAGGATACGGGCTCGAAATAACCTTGAGGGGAAGGTGTTAGCCACCCCTCGAGGTCCACAACACTGGGTCCCGGCCAAACTTAAACTCATGTGAATTAGTCGTTTAACATATAAACAATTTTAACATGTACTTGCAAGTAAAAGTCATGTTTCGACATTCTAAGCATACATATGATTCAAGTAATAGAACAAAGGAAAAGGCTTGAACAAGTTGCACGCATATAAAGAAAAGTAAATTTATTTAATCAATGGGAGTTGGGAAAGAGGGGTCCTAGGTTGATTACCCTATAGGATCATTGTTGATACCCAATTTTTTTCCTGTATTTTTTATATGCAAAATACCTTTCAAAATAGCATGTTTATGCATATATAAGTATGTCCCAATGTACTATTATTTTTCCTTAATTTTCAAAGATTTTAAATCAATTTACTGCCCTATTTTATCAAGAAAAATCCAATAATTATCCCCAACATTATTATTTTGGTGATTCATTTACTGTATTCCCATGTTTATATTTAAATATAGCTAATATATATTTCTCACATTTTTACAAATTTATTTGGTATTTTAAGGATAGAATTTGCAATTAGCCATTTTTAGGTTTGAATTTGTCTCATATTCATAAAATGATATTTTATATTATTAAATTGATAATTATTTATTATAAACGATGTCGGTGCTTTCAATTTATTTCGAGAAACTAATTTACTATTTTTTATAATTTTAAGAGGGAAAAATTAGCTATTTGAATAACACCCCCAATTCATTTCAATTTTAGTCTAATATATGGCCTAATTAAACCCAATCCTACCCTAAATTAAATCGACCCAAGACCCCAAGCCTAATCCTAAATTTACCTGACCTAACTTTGATCAAATCTTGGCCGTTGATCAATTTTGATCAACTGTCTAGATCCGCCCTTACCTTTTCTTTTAACCAAACGACTCCTCCCACCAAATACCCCTCTCTTTTTCCTCACTTGTCTCTATCTCTCTATCTCTAGTTCTCTCTAGAACCCTCCCCCTCTCCGCATTTTCGATGAGTTTCCTTCATCTTCTCCGGTCACCTCTTGGCCTGAATCCATGGTGGTTTCACCACCCATCAGCCCCCTATGGCTCCTCACGCTTGGTTACTGAAGTTTCATGACTTGACCATGAAGAGTTGTATCCATACCTCTGTTGGTTCAAGCTTTACGGCCATCCCGACCCTGCTCCGGCAAGCCATGTCTGTTTTGAACCTGGCCTCAACCCCTCCTACTTAGATCCAAGTCTTTCTCATCCTTTGGGTTCCTCTGAAAACCCTAGCTTTTGAAGTTTTACTGATCTCTTTAGATCTGTTCCAGATCTATGATTTCCCTAAGTTTTCAAACTATTTTCTTGATATTCTTTCAAAAAACTATGCTTTCAAAACCATTTCTTTTTATGATCTAGGGTTTTTTTTGAGTTATTTAGATGTTTCTCTGATTTTTCTCTTTCTTTTCTGTGTTTCTTCTATTGTATTTTTCTCTACTGTGTTCTTGTGTGTTTCTTAATAAGTTTCCTCAACTGTGTTCTAGTTAAGTTTCTTCTAATATGCTTCTCCTACTGTTCTTATTAATTTTTTCCATTATGTTTCTTATCAGTTCTTCTGCTATGTTCCTTTGAGTTCCTCTACTTTGTTTCACGTGCTATTCTTTTACTATGTTGTTCATGAGTTTCTGCTACTGAAAGACATGTTAAGGGTGTCAGTTCCTTTCTGAGACCTCTGAACTTGTTTCAAGGAGTATCTTTTCCCCTAATCACTTGCACTTTCATCTCTGCACTCGGTCAATGGGAAGAACCCTAAATTTGGGGGTTCATCCGAGTTTTGAGACCCCTGGCTATGCGATTTGCTAGCTCTTCATCTCTGAACTTGCCTGATTTCAAAAACCCTAATTTTTTGGACCTATTTGAGTTCCTGGAATTTTTCATCTATTGCTTCATTAAGTTTCAAAATCATTGTTTCAATTTTGTTTCTTCATATGATTCTGACTTTTGCCAAACTCTATAAGACCTTTCACTTGATCCCTTATCGCATTCCTAATACTTGTGTACTCTTTATATGTGTTGGACTTCCCCCTGTAAAATGGCTTTCAAATCTTGATTAGTTTCAGGCTTCCTTTTGTATAGGTTTGATTGATTTATTTCCTTATATGTTGATTTCCCTATGACTTGATTTAGGTTACTTGACTTCCCTTAACTTTTCTTAATTGGTTCTTTCATGGACCAGTGATTACAAAATCTTTGATCCTTGATTTACTGGCTACTAACTGATTTCTCTTACCTTATTTATACAACCGTGTATTTCAAAGTTGTGCCCCTAAAATAAACTTCTATGTATCTATCCTTAATTGTATACTTTGCACGAAATGCTTGTTTGATTTCTTTCCTTAAATAACTTTTACCAATTGAATTTGAATTCCTTAATTAAAGGAAGTCTTATATTGATTGATTCTTAATAGATGTTCAGTTTCTTAACTATTTTCTTACCTTATTTCTGCTTGTTTTTCACGCTATAAATGCACGACTCTTTCATTGACACAAACACAATCACTCATTCTTAGTCTTTCTAAACTTACACTTATACACAATAGTGTTCTCTCTTCTTGTCTACACTGTGGCATGTTTACAAGACCTGCTACTTCTCTCTATTTGTTTCTTTGAAACTGGTATATCCTGATTTAAGCTTTCGCACCATAACAGTATGTTTATTTACTGTTTTTTTGTATCTATGTCTACTTACTGTTTCTGTATAGTTCATCACTTAAATTAGCAATCTGATTTCCTTCTGCCTCTCCTATTATGAATCCACAAAAGCCTTGCCCCCTATGTGTTTGAGCTATGGTTTAAGGCATGGAAATATGCGAATTATTGTCCATGAATTAAACCTGATCCCTTGGGATCCTAGACTCTAATAGTGTGTTCTGACAGGCTTCTGGGTGTCCTAGCATTCTCCATTGCTGGGTATGCCCATAGCCTGCCCTTGCCTCTTTACAATCTCCCCATTCCTTTGAACCCCTAGGTGTACTTATTTGTAACTATTTCCCTTCCCCTTTCCCCCTCACAGGATTTTGTACCTGCACTTGCACTCTCTCTTAGTCTTCAATTTCTGCTCCCCTCTGCCTTGGGACCTTGAGTTCCTATGAACTCGGACACTTGAGGGCTGGCCTTTTCACACTACATTTATCCTAATCTAATAATCTATTTGGGTGTGGGCATTTCCTGGAGTCCACTTTGAGGCTCTTAGGGAATTTTGACTCATCTAAATGGGAGAAAGGCTTTGGATCATGATCTCATGGAGTTGGTTTACCTTATATTTCATACATGAAGTCTAAATCAGGCTCTCCTTGGTTGTACTTTCATTTTTTTTGATGTATTTTACTTTATTCTGGGATGTAATAATTTGTAATAAACTCTTGGGGATGACTAGCGAAAAAAGGCGGGTATATATGTATGCAAAGGGTAGATATAATGCCTATAGGCATTTCTGAATTATGCATTTCTCACATAGATACCATGTTTATATGTATTTCTGAATTTTGCATTTCTCACATAGATACCATGCATATAGGTATTTCTGAATTCTGGATTTCTCACATAAATACCATGTCAATAGGTATTCCTGAATTCTGCATATCTCACATAGATACCATGTCAATAGGTATTTCTTAATTCTGCATTTATCATGGATACCATGCCTATAGGTATTTCTGAATTCTGCATTCTTTCATATAGAAATCGTGTCCATTAGTATCTGGAAATCTGAATTCTGCATATACATATAGAAAATATGCATATAGGTCCTTTTCAATCTTATGTATCCATTCTTCATCTAGCAATCATGCTCATAGGTCTTAAACAATCAATTGCAATTATATAGCATGTTCAAAGGTCTTAAACAAAATTCAGCATCTAGATATCATATCTATAAGGCTTCTGCATTTTTTACCACGTCTATAAAAGGTTTAAAAATAACAATGCATAGAAAGCATGTCTATAGGAACTATTAATCGAATCTGAATTGCTTCATCCACGTATAAAGCTAAAACCAGTAATAACGGTGTGTCATCATTTGCGAACTTATAACCTTCGTAAAAACTTGCCTTTCTTTAATAATCTGATAACTTTTCTTAATAGTACGTATTCAGTTTACTTCACTGCTTTCTAAGATTTAGTAGATACCTTGCCTATTGGATCCTTGTCCAACAACTAGGCAAGCCTTAGGGTAAAAATTATAAATTGAATTTGTTTTATTAACTACAACCAGCAGGCAGGCATAATTCAGGCTTCTTATCTGAATTATGTAATAAATCAGTCTGCCTCAACCTTTAAGTTTTTAATCAAACCCTAAACAGTATGCATAAGACGTGCTAACTACTTCTTTGATTATAGGAGGTATATTTGAGACTTTCTACTTGTTATGTGCCTTTCCCCCAACTTGCTATACATGTTTTTGTATGTCGCATTAGAATTTTGCCTTTGAAACCATAAATAAGCCTAATAACCATCCCCCTTAGGATTAGTAGTCCTAAATGCCTCCGGGGCTGATAGGATTAGGACGTGTAATAGCATGCGATAAGTAAATAAGACTATTCCGTGCTTTAATACCTTAACGGGGTGGGAAAGGGTACATATGGATATGATGACCATGCGATAACATCTCGTGTAGCCCGTCACTGAGGAGTGATTACCGGATGTTGTGTGGGGTGATCCATAGTATTTATAAACTTAAGACCCCCTTTCCGTTGTTTCTTTGTTTCTTCTCAAATTTCAAATTATTTATTTAGGAAAATCAGATTTCTTTAAGTTCTTTCCAACTTTGTTTATTTGTAACCATTATGTGAAAATCCTCTCTTATTTGAAGTTTTATTTGCCTATATGTTGTTTGCACTTAAATTCACAACAATAGTCTGGCGGGGAACCACACTAGTGAATCCTGAGGGGTGCCTAACACCTCCCCTTGGGATAATTTCAAGCCCTTATCCAACTCTGGTTACTCAAATCAAACCCTTCTTAGTGTCCTAATACACTTAAATCATTAGGTGGCGACTCTTCAATTCAAACCCAAATTCCCAAAAGAGAATGAGTTGTCCTCCTAAATGTCATAGACCTGATTTTTCGAGAAAAAGGGGGTGCGACAATCATACCCACACAATGCCCGGTAAGCACTCCTCAACAAGGGGCTACACGTGACATTAGCGCGTTGTCATCATATTTCTTACTACCCAATTCCCTCCCCTTGGTTATAGCCTAAAGTGTTTTAGTAACCTTGAAAGATACCATATGCGTGCGCTACCCGTCCCTTCCTCCTGGCCCTGAGGCATTTCGGATCTCTTATTTCGGTAGTTCTAGACAATCCTAAGGTATTTAAAGGAGAAAAGTCTAAGCGCCAAACAAAACAATTAGGACTACATTTAATGAGAACAATTACAGGCTCACATTCACCTCCACAAACATAAGAAGTAAGCGAACGTCTCAAATAACAGTTTCAAGTATGTAAGAGAAAACCCTAGAACATGATGTCTAGGTGAGCAGAGATTATACATTATTGAATTGGAACCAAAGTGTCAAAGACTAATTCAACTTGCCTACTGATTTTAGACCTGTTGAATGTGAGTAGTCTCAAATAACAAAGTGCAGTTTTATAGTTGTAGGATGTTTAGCCACCCCAATAGGCTTGCCTAGGCATATAACAATGACATGCTATGAATATGGTATATATTACTGTTGGCCCAAGAATAGGTGAAGTTTTAAAGATTGACAAAAGAACTTAGACATGGACCAGGTCTATTTTGTGAAACACATCCATGATCAACCTGTACATGTGAGATGCATGTGAAGGAGATCAGTCTAACTGATGAAGTAGTAATATCTCTTGATCTGATCGAAAAGATTTCACAGTGGATAAGGAGAGAAAGACTTTATACATGAAGAGAACATAGTTTGGGATGAAGATAGTGTTCGAGTTTGAGATCATCATGAACTCTTCTAAGATATAAGAGTAGCAATTGAATCCCACTCAAACTCTGATTACAAACCTATTAAATGTCGGTGTTGTTCTCTTTTACAGGTAATACATATAAGCAAAATTTAAACTTAAATTGATAGCAAAAGAGCAAGGCGATTTTGCAAGGATTTTATATCTGATTTGAGTGTGCAATCCTGAAGCTACTTGAACCAGATAGAAGAACTAGTTCTGTGTGTCTATCTTTGATTCTTGTTCAATTGTAATATGTGATTTAACATTGTACCTTTCAGCTTTCATAGAAGCAATTGTATTAGGTACCTAGAGTGTTCGTGTTAAAGATAACTTGAAGTTGTCACAATAGTTGAGGATGTGTGCCACAATGGGATCAGAGTTAATCCTTAGGTTTATAAAGAATTTTTGAAAATGTTGTTTTGGCTCAGTAATTCTAGTGGAAGTTTGGGAAAATCCTATTGAGTAGTAGGTCGTGATTTTTTCATCTTATGAGCCAGGTGTTTTCCATGTAAACATCTATGTGTTCTTTATTTTGTGTGTTTATTTTTCCTCAAACAGTACTAGTTGGAACACCTAGAAGAGCCAGGTTCTTCTATAGTTCAGTTAAAAGAAAATTGGGTACCACACAAATCACCCCCCCCCCCCTCCTCCGTGTGGCATTGATGCTTAAAACCTCAATTGGTATCAAAGCGGGTTATCCTTGAAGATGCTAACACCTTTGGAAAAGATCAAGATGAGTGCACCACATAGAAACTGGGAAGGGCAATCCACTGCTAGGCCTCCACTCTTTAATGGTTAGTACTATTCTTGGTGAAAGAACAAGATGAGATATCATATCATAGGAGAAGACTATGAAATCTGGGACATAGTCATTGATAGTACCCTAGCAGCTACAAAGAAGAATGCTGAAGGAGTGGACGCCAAAGACAAGAGTTGACTACACTACTGAAGACATGAAGAAATGGGAGAAAAATGCCAAGGCCAATAAATGGCTTGTGTGTGGACTGGGTACAAACGAATAAAATAGGATTCAAAGTTGTACCACCGCCAAGGAAATATGATATTACAAGTGGCTCATGAAGGAACTCCTCAAATAAAGCAATCAAGAGGAACATTTCTATATTCTCAATATAAGAATTTCATTATGAATGAAGGAAAATCTATCCAGGAGATGTACACAAAGGTTCACAACACTAACAAATGAACTTAAATCTCTTGGGAGAATTATCCTTTAAGAAGACAAGCTTGAGAAAATCTTGACAAGAGTCTTACCAGTGAATTGGGAAAGCAAAACCACTGCTATTCAGGAATTAAAAACATTGCTACCATCAAGCTAGATGAACTGATTGGAAACCTCAATGCCTATGAACTGAGAAGGCAAACCATGAAAATGGATGCACCAAAGAAGGAAAGTAGTCTAGCTCTTAGAATAGCTGAAGGTGCAGATCTAGAGGATGATGAAATGGCCATGATCACAAGGGATTTGAAAAAGTATTTAATGAGAGGAAAGGGTTCTTCAAGAGCTACAACCTTCAACAAACCAAGGGATCCTGAGAAACAGGCCAACGAGGGTTGCTGCAAATGTGGTAAGACTGATCATATGATCAAGAACTGTCCTTAGTGGGAAATTGAATGGAAGAAGAAAAGGGTTGAACGAAGGAACGAGAAGAAGGAACATGTTCAACCCAAAAGGAACAACGGATCAACAAAGGCTATGGTTGGTGCTTGGGGTGAAACATCATATGAGGATTCAGAAGATGAAGCTGGAGATGAACAAGCACTTATGGCCATCAGAGAATCAGATGATAAACAAGAGGTAATTGTCCTTCGTATCAAAGACAAGATTAAATTTATATCTAAAGAAAGGTTGTCTGAACTATTTCTAGACTTCAGTAATGAGTCTGAGATAATTAACAATGAGATAGAAGATATGTCTAGGGAGTGTGTGATCTTAAAATCCAAATGCAAAAATCTAGAATCTAGGGCCAATGATAGCGACCGTAGAAATGCTGAGTTGAAGAATTAAGTTCTTGAACTTGACACCAGTGTCCTAGAACTTAGGTCATAGAATTTAAAACTGAAAGTAGGAATAGTTAAGAAGAAAGTTGATCATATATATCTCACCTTAGAAGAAAACTGAGGAAAAATGAAGGATGAGTTGTACATGAAGGATGAGCAGATAAGAGTCTTAAAAGAGGATCTAGGGAAGCTAAACCATGAACTAGACAGAACTTGCAAATGAAATAAGGCTTCTGATGCACTTTTCTGGCTACAAGAACATCACAGTAGCAACAAAAGAGGACTTGGATACGGAGACTCAAGCACCTAAGTGGGACCCTAAAAGCAAGTACCTCACTCTTCTTGAGAACAAAATTTGCACACATTGTGGCAAGACTGGCCATAACAAAAATGAATGTAATGCAAAAGAAAAGTCCAGTCAAAAGAATAAAGCTTTTGTTCAAGAGAAAAATATGTTGCTTGGGTGGGCTAAGAGGAATTTGAGTTACCCATTTGCCTATAGAAAGGGACCCAAACTAGTTTGGGTTCCTAAGACTAGCCCTTGATTTATTTTTGCATGTCCAAGTGAAGGGAAGTAGCCAAATATGGTACATGGATATTGGCTGCTCAAAATATATGAATGGCAGCAAAAACCAGTTCCTTTCACTTAAGGACTTAATAGGAGGTAATGTCTCCTTTGGAAATGGGAAGAAAGGTGACATTATTAGGGCTGGAAAGGTAGGTAAGACAGACTCACACTCCATTGAGAATGTCTACTTGTGTGATGGCTAGAAATATAGCTAAATCAGTGTATCACAACTGTGTGACAGAGGTAACCTTGTAGCATTCACCTCTACCAAATTCTTTGTCTTACCACTAACAATATTGTTTTGCAAGGAAAAAGAGTTAAAAATATTTATATTGTAGATTTGTCTACTCTATCAGAAAACCAACTCACTAGCTTAAGTGTGTTGGATAATTATCCCCTCGTACAAACGACTTGGTCATGCAAGTCTGAATCGACTCAACAAATTAGTCTCTAAGGACTTACTGATAGGGCTACCTAACATCACGTTCAAGGAAGACAAAGTTTTTGAGGCATGTGCAAGGGGGAAGCAGGTAAGATCGTCCTTTAAAATCAAGAAAATGGTAAGCACAACCAGGATGTTGGAACTAGTTTATATGGATCTCTGTGGTCCATTGAGAACACTGAGCAGAGGTGGTAAGAAATATGTGATGGTACTTGTTGATGATTATTCTATATTTACCTGGGTACTATTCTTAACATCTAAAGATGAAGCATTTGACATGTTTCTACTTTTTTTAGAAAGACTCAGAAACAACTAGGTAATCAACTTGCATCCATTAGGTCTGACCATGGAACTAAATTTAAAAATGTTAAGTTTGCTGAATTTTGTGATGAACATGTTATAGATCATAAGTTCTCTGCCCCTAGGACCCCTCAGCAAAATGGAGAGTTGAAAGAAAGAACGGGACTCTTGAAGACATGGCTAGGACTTTGCTTCTTTCTAGTAAACTGCCCCACAGCTTCTAGGCAGAGGCTATAAACACTGCATGTTATATCATCAATAGATGCATGACTAGACCTCTTTAGAGAAGACTCCCTTTGAGTTACTTAAAGGGAGAAAATCAAATATATCCCTTCTTAGGGCATTTGGATGGAAGTTCTTTGTGCACAATAATGGAAAGGACTCCCTAGGTAAGTTTGATCCCAGAAGTGACGAGGGAGTATTCTTGGAATATTTTTCACATAGAAAAGCATATAACGTGTTCAATAAAAGCATTTTATGTGTAGAAAAAAGCGTGCATATAGTGTTTGATGAAATTAACATTCTTTTTAAGAGATAAGAACATGAAGATGGAGCTATTGGGCTGGTAAAGGATTTGACTGAAGTCTTATCACAAGTTAAAGTGGCACCAAAAAGAAGGAACAAGTGATGGAACAGGTTATTCCATCTAGGGAAACCTGATAGGGGAACTGATCAAACAAGAATTGAAACCAATCTCCTAAAGGAACCTGTTCATGACCATGTTCCTCAGCAACAGAGCATGGAAGAAATATCTAGCAGAAATTAGTTGGTTGTGAAACCTCAAAAGTATCAAAGTTCTCATCCAATTGAGAATATAATTACTGATCCAACATTTGGAGTCAAAACTAGATCACAATTAAAGAATCTGTATGCTTTCGATGATTTCCTAACTCTTATTGAACCTACAAATGTTGTTGAGTCTTTATAGGATGCAGATTGGGTGAATGCAATGCAAGATGAACTCAATCCGTTCGAGAGAAGTTAAGTTTGGCATCTAGTTCCAAGACCCAAGTACATATCAGTTATTGGCACAAAATGGGTTTCCAGAAACAAACTCGATGAAGATGGAACAGTTACAAGAAACAAGGCAAGACTAGTGGTCCAAGGTTACAACCAAGAGAAGTGTATAGACTATGATGAGACTTTTGCTCCAGTTGCAAGACTAGAGGCAATAAGACTCCTCATAGCCTTTGCAGCACACATGGAATTCACTCTTCATCATATGCATGTCAAAAGTGCCTTCCTGAATGGCTACCTTAAAGAAAAAGTGTTTGTGAAATAACCTCTTGGGTTTGAGAGCAAGGAATGTCTTGAGCATGTGTACAAATTAGACAAGACTCTCTATAGACTCAAGCAGGCTCCTAGAGCATAGTATGAATGACTGTCGATATTCCTTCTTGAACATGGCTACAACAGAGGTAAAATTGAAAATACTCTATTCTTGAGGGAAAAATGTAAGGATCCCCTTGTGGTACAAATATATATTGATGACATAATCTTTGGGGCCACCACTGACAAACTAAATAAAGATTTTGCCAAATTAATGGGGAGTGAGTTTGAAATGAGTATGATGGGTGAGCTTAACGTTTTCTTAGGCGTACAGATCAAACAAAGTCCAAATAGAACCATGATCCATCAGCAGAAATATGTAAAAGAGTAGATAAATAAGTTTAAAATGGATGAATCAAAGGAAATAGACACCCACATTGCAACTGCCACTAAAGTAGACATATATGAACATGGTTCACATGTTGATCAGAAGTTGCATAAGGGTATGATTGGTTCACTTTTGGATCTTACTGCCAACAGACCTGACATAGTTTTTATTGTAGGGCTCTGTGCTCGCTTTCAGGCTAATCCAAAATAATCTCACTTGACTGCTATCCAGATGATACTGATATATTTTGAAGGCACTACTGATCCTTGTCTCTGGTACCCTAAAGGTAGTAATTTCAATCTAGTAGGGTATGTTGATGCTGATTATGCAGGTTTTCTTGTGGATAGGAAAAGCACATCAGGTATGGCTCATTTTCTTGGTTCATGTCTTGTATCATGGGCCACTAAAAAGCAAAATTCAGTGGCATTATCCACTGCTAAGGCTGAATATGTTGTTGCTGCCTCTTGTTATGCTCAATCGCTATGGATTGAACAGAAGCTGGTAGATTTTGGCATTGAAGTTGATTGCATTCCTATATTCTGTGATAAAACTAGTGCTATAAGTATGACAAACAACTCGGTTCATCATAAGAGGACTAAGCACATAGATGTTAGACACAATTTTTTTAAGAGATAACTATGAGAAAGGATTAATCTCCATAGAATTATATGCTACTAATAAACAAATTACTGACATCTTCACTAAAGCATTGAGTAGAGAGACCTTTGAGAGGACCATATTGGAAACAGAATGCTCAAGAAAAAAAAATCTTGGTTAGGAACTCTGAACTTGTGTAAATATCTAGATTAATTCTTTCTCAGCTTCATATTTTAATTAGTATACTCTTGTGACATATGTTAATATGAATTACTGATCTATTACAAATTTTTCTCTATTATGGTAATTTGAGGCATGTTCAAGAGAATTCTAAATGAAGAACCTGGTTTATCAATATGGGTTCATCTGAAAGCTAAGGTATATTTTCTATACTTTTCACAATTAGAAAGATAAATATTTAAATCATGAGCAGAAGTCCTATAATTGTTTAATTCCTAGAAAGTTCTATTCGTTAGCTTTGAACCAGTCCCGTCCGCCTAAAAGTGTAAACCAAAAAATTTGCCCAGAATCTAGGAAAGATAAACCGATCATTCAAAACCTGTAATTTTAGGTTGATTAGACCTCTAATTGATCACTGCTAAAGCTGTCGTTACCTATTAAATGTGTATTTCTCTATGAATACACATCATTTCTTTTGCCATCTCCATAATTCCAAACCGTCAAAATTCCCTCTTCACTTTCACTTGCCCTTTTCTCCAAAATTCTAATTCACAATTTTTCTCAAGAAACCAACGATCATGATCAACTCACAAGACAATCCTATAACTCCTCCATAACCCATTCCCTCAAATTCATCTACATCTCCTCCACCCAATACATCTCCAAAACCCAGACTAAGAAGGGTGAAATACTTTCTTGAAAAATAGTAGCATCTGGGGCTCTGAGGAAGAAATTAAATGAGAAGTTGAAGGGAATCTAGGCCCAAAACTCCGACTCCAGCTCTGATTTTGAATCATATCAATCAGCTATTGAGGGGGAAGGACCTTCTGATTTTGGAAAGACTCAAGAATCCCCTTCGAAGGTAATTTCTTCTATGTCTGAAAATCTAGAAACTAGATTTGTTCTGATTGGGTCTGTTAAGAATGTAGAATTACCAAGGTCACGAAGCAGTGGAGGTAAAAATAATTCTGAAAAAGAAAAAGAGAGAAAGGGTGCATGTGGTGAAGAGAGGGGAAATGAGAAAAGAGTGGTGCCTTCTATCTACGGGGTTGCACAAGAAAGGGTAGAGTAGAGTGGCAAGAAGTCAAGGGGAAGTGGTTCTGGGAAAACTGCTGAGGGGTTGGTTAATCTGAGCATATAGGGTGATGAACTTAGTTCATCTACTAAGGAGACCCTAGCAGACCCGCTGAAAAGGTTGGGGCAAACTATAACCCAAAGAAATGCAAAACTCCCACAACAAAAGCCCTAGTGTTCCTAAGCCCTCCAAGAAAAGAAAGGCTTCACCCACAACAATTACTGAAGTTCCATTGCAAAAGGGTAGAGCTACAAGAAGCAGGGTGAGTCAGAGTGATCTCCAGAAAGCTCTAGTTGAGAGTAATAATAAAAGACTGGCTAAAGGAAAATGGAAGGTTACGGAGTCCTGAGAGGATGTACAGGTAGAGGAGATGGAACATGTCCATCAGAAGGAAGTTCAAGCAGTGGAGGTTCTGACCCCTAATCCCAAAAATCCCAAGACTTCTTCTAAGAATCCTTTCTCTGTGTCTAAGGCTGATGAACCTTCACTAGCCAAGAAGACAAGGTCAACTGTGAAACGAAAAAGGGTGAAAATTTTTGATGACGAGGAATTGAGCGGAGAAGAAGCAGAAGATAATTCTGATGGTGAAAAGGACAAGCTTCCCATTTTTGGAAAAAGAAAGATTTTGAAGGGTAGACTGTTGAAAGACCTGGTGGAGCCAGGTATGATGAGACTGTTGGATGCCTTAGCTGCACAGGGTTGGAAGGACATGGTCCATTAGATGGATGTTAGACTATCCAGGAATGAGATAATTGAGTTTATGGTAAATGCAGAGGTTCAAGATGGCAAGGTTAGCAGCCTGGTGAAGGGGGTCCAAGTGTCCTTTGATGCAGAAAAACTTGGAGAAATCATTGATATACCCTTTGAAGGGTTTGATGATTATACAAGGAAAAGGTGGCCTTGTCTGGACTCCCTTCCTACTGCCTTTGAGGTTACCAAGAGGCTTTGTGATGCACAGAATGTGAATGAAGCCATGACTGTTCTAAAAAGTGAAATGAGGCCTCAGCACAAGGTCTTGTTTGAATTTTTCAACAAGTGCTTATTGCCTAGACAGGAGAGAAGGCACATTGCCAATTACATGGACCTAGTTCTTATGGAGTGCCTAAAAAGTGGAAGGCAAATCAATTGGTCTGCCTTCATTATCAAGCTGCTATACAGGGTCATAAATGGCTCCAAGTCTCATGCTACCCCCTATGGCTTTATTTTGACCACGGTTCTGGATAGGTTCAATGTGCCTCTGAAGAAATGGAAATGGCATCAAACAAGGAACATTGTGGCATTAACACTCTGCTTGTGACTGCTTAGTCATTGCCATCCCAAATGAACCTGGTTCATCAAAGAAGACTCCTATCAACAACAAAGTCTGGGCTCTGGTCCAGGAATGTGAAGCTAAGGATGCTGAGATAGCTAGGCTCAAGGCTCGTGTGGCGGAGGTGGAATCTAATAGGGATGCTCTCATAACTAAGCTTACCAAAGAAAAAGATAAGAATGATGGAATTCTTCATAACATTGTGAATCTTCTTCAAGCACAAAACCAACCCTCTAGCTCCTCCAAGCCTTAGAAATCCTAGCTTTTGTCTTCTGAACCTTTCTAGTACCTCAGTGACCCAGATTAAGGATTTTTCTTTCTGTTTGCATATGGTTTAAATGTTTTTTCTTTTTGGTTGTAGATTGTGATGGCAACATATCTCTATCAATGATAACGACATTTTTGCTCTTGTTCAATGTTAATCTTTCCTTGTTAGTTTAAATATGTTTGCTAGATTGTTGATGATTAAACCATGATTGCACTTGTAGTTGCCCCAGTGGCCATGTGTACTTACTAAAATCTGGAACTCACACTTTGTATGCAATTTTTCGATGATACCAAAAGGGGGAAGAGATATTATGATTTACACGTTCTGAAAAAAGTGATATTTATAACCTAATTAACCTGGTCCTTGATGATAAATGAATTTACTAAACTTTGTATTGATGGCTAAGCTGAGTTCTTACAGGATCCATATATGTAAAACCACAGAGATTGTCATCATCAAGAAGGGGAAATTTGTTGGCCCAAGAACAGGTGGAGTTTTGAAGATTGACAAAAGAACTCAGACATGGGCCAAGTCCATCTTGTAAAGCACAGTCATGATCAACCTGTACATGTGAGATGCAAGTGAAGGAGATAAGTCTAACTGATAAAGCAGTAATATCTCCTAAGCTGATCAAAAGGTTGCATATTGGATAAGGAGATAAAGACTCCTTACATGAAGAGAACATAGTTTGGGATGAAGATAGTGTTCATTTTGAGATCACCATGAACTCTTCTACGATAGAAGAGTAGCAATTGAATCCCACTCAAACTATGATTAATAACCTATTAAATGTTGGTGTTGTTCTCTTTTACATGTATTGCACATAAGCAGAAGCTAAACTTAAATTAGGAGCAAAAAACAAGGCGATTTTGCACGCAATTTATGTGTGATTAGAGTGTGCTCAATCCTGAACCTAATTGAACCAGATAGAAGAACCAGTTCCATGTGTCTATCTTTGATTCTAGCTCAATTGTAGTATGTGATTTAATGTTTTACCTTTCGCTTTCATAGAAGCAATTGTATTAGGTACCTAGAGTGTTCAAGTTAGAATTAACTTGAAGCTGTCGCAACAATTGAGGCTATGTGCCACAATGGGATTATAGTTAATCCTTAGGTTTACAAAGAATTTTTGCAAATGCTATTTTGGCTCAGTGATTCTAGTGGAAGTTTGGGAAAATCCTATGAGTAGTAGGTCATGGTTTTTTCACCATTTGAGCCAGGTATTTTTCACGTAAACATCTATGTGTTCTTTATTTTCTATGTTTATTATTCTGCAAATAGTAGTAGTTAGAACACCTAGAAGAACCAGGTTCTTCTATAATTCATCTAAGCGAAAATTGGGCACCACATAAATCACCCTCCCCCCTTGTATGGCATTGATGCTTAAAACCTCAATTACTGATTAGGCATGCAATAAAACAGTCTTAAAGGGACAACTTGAGATCCTATTGGCATATTCTCCAGCAATGTTACTTAACACAAAAAGAGTAGGTTATTTACTTAAACCGGTTCAGAACTTACCAGTATGATCTTAGAGTTGAACCATTTTAGGTCTAACTATAGGAATTATTTCTATTTGAATATAAGGCGAAGCAAGCAGGATATATTCGACCAAAGCGAAACCCCTATAGGAATGATTTCTAATAAAGCTAATTTTCACTCCTATATACATGATATCTAGTTATTAGAAACCAATTTAGATCCTATAGGCATGGCTTCTAATTGTATAGAAGTAAACCAAATAGAACTCATTTGAAAACAGATCCTATAGGCATGTTATCTAAAGACACATTAAATCAACATGAACCCAATAAGCATGATATCTACCCATCTTTACCCACAATATATAATCACCCTCCATTTTCACTAATCACCCCACTTTTGTCCATAATTAGTTATTACAGACCAATTAATTGAATAAAAATTACATAAATATAAAATAAACTAATCTATAGGGAGCTGAATAGGCCCAAATGATTTCCAAGCCTCCAGTAGTCTCAAATGCCCACAGTTTCATAGTTAATTTCGTGTCTAGGTGTGTTAGGGTTCCCTAAGGACCTCAAGGATCTCAGGCGGTGCTCACACCTAGATCATTCTCAAATAATAACTGACTTAGGTGCAATGTAGAAGTGTCAGCCCTGACATACCAGAGTTCAGAGAGATCTCAACGGTCTCAAGGCAATACACATATTAGAGGGGCAGAACCTAGTATTCTAAGAGTAGGTAGAACCTTGTATTCTAAGAGTAAGTGGAAGTGCATAATAGTTTGAAAGAGTTTGATAGAAAGGTCTTATGACTGAAAAAAACTTCTGAAAACCATTAGTGAAAAAATAGTTTGAGGGAAAGTGTGATGAAAAAAATTTGCAATCAGAACACAAGTCATAGAACACGTTTTAGGAACAATTTTCACACAAAGGGATAAGGGTTGGGAATATAGAAGTACACCTTAATGAGGCATACAAACAATAGGATATAGAGAGTTTCGAAGGGGGATTCTATAGAACCAGTAGGTTAGAATGCAGTTCATGCAGCAAAGATCACAACAGAAACATGTTTAAGACCTATAAACCACACAACTAGAATAACTATAAAGAGATTTACTAACTGAGTAGGAGTGAAACAGAACAGACAAGAACTTAAGTGAGCATGTTGGGAAGGTTTAACAAATGAAAGCATGATAATTACATAGAAGCAGGGTTCAAGAAAATATTAGTTAGTCAAACATGCTTAGTTACATATGTAGATATAATAAACAAGACAGCAAACAAGCAAGCACAATGGAAACATGCTGATCATAGATTTGAATAGGCAGTACTAGGCATGCTGGGTGAGCAGTAAACAAAAGCAAGCATGGACATCAGGCCACATGAACAAAAGCAGTAAGTAAACACATAGGTTTTGATTTAAAAATTAATCAGAAGCATACCCAGTTAAAGAATAAAAAACTCAAGATGTGAATAAATCATTGTGCGACTTCAAGCATTAACTTCCAGCCGACTAGACCAACAGAGAACACAAGTAGCAAATAGAGCAGAGAGAGAGCATTTTAAAGTGTAAAAAATTGTTATTTTGTACTGTAGTTCATGTAGAAGTTAAAATAAGAGGGACTTTATATAGTAATCAAGAACTAAACAAAATAAGGTAAGGGATCAATTAAATAGCAACTAGGAAAATTCCTTTATCAATCACATGTAAAATCAGTAAGTCTTCCCATTAATCAAGGGATCATCAATCATAGGTAAAAGCAGGACTTATACTTAAGAAAATGAATCAAGTAAAGTTTGGGTGTAGAGTAGATAATTATGGGTAAACGAACAGAAGTTTAAATTAAGGAAACAATCAATAAGAATCAGAAAATAACAAATAAGGCAAGGGAAAAACTAATTAAGGTAAGAAATTCAACCAAACCGAGTAGAGAGGTAAGAGTCAAAAGTTTCGTTAAGGAAAAGAGTTCAAACCAAATCAGAAAATAAGATCTTCAGAATAGTCAAGGGTTCAATCAAAGAGAAAATCACGTAAAGAGTCAGCAAGTTTTGCAGACAACTTATATATAACAAGAAAATAATAGTCAGAATCAACAAGTCATATAGAATCAATGGAAAAGTTGAACCAAGAACTCAATAGAGACGTTATAAGATAAGAAAATCACAAGACATCTAAATGGATAAAGAGAAATCACAAGAACCAAAAAATGAACAAAGTCATTACACAAGTAACTCAGAAACAAAAAAAAAGGGTCAAAATATTAGGCTTTTAGTATAAACGAGTTAAAGTTAGGGAAAACCTAAAGAAATCAGTTAATATGTATAGAAATAGAGGATTAAACACCAAATCATCAAATGTTTTTTGGAAAAAGAAATTCTGGAAACCCTAGTTTAGAGAAAAATGAAAGATCGTTCGAAAATCAGACGGTTGTTGTAAAACATCAAAAGATTATTGTAAAGCTCATACGAAATAGGTCCAAACCATCTTAGATCAGTACAGATCTAAGAAGTTCAGAATTAAGAAATCAGGGTTTCGAGAAGAACAATCACAGAGATGAAGAAGCAAACCAAGAAAATCATAGATATAGTAATATCTCACTTAGAACAAAACCAGGACAGCCTGAAATAGGCGAGAAATTACCATAGATGCAAGAAAACTAACCTTGGTCCTTTGAGGACCCTAAAGATGGTAATACCAGCGTATGGGAGGCCATTAGAGGCCTGGTGGTTGTGGGAAACACCATGAAAGTGTGATGACCTGGCCGGTCGTCTTAAGAATTAATGACCCGATCCTCTATTAACTTCTTTCCCGAAGTTTAATTTTGCTAATTTGATTTTCTCGGATGTTTGGTTTTGAGTTCGAAGAGTTTTGGGACACTTAGTCCCTAAATGAGAGCTTATTGTTACGTAGTTGTTGTTGTTCCTTACATCTATATTACTTATACTGTTGTACTTGTTTTGCTGTCTTCTGTTATATACTGTCAATTATTTCTCTTATTATTATTTACCTCAGTAGGGCCCTGACGTTCCTCGTCACTACCTGATCGAGGTTAGGCTTGGCACGTACCGAGTACCGTTGTGGTCTACTCATGCCCTTTCTGCGCATGTTTTTCATGTGCAGATCCAGGTATCTCTACCCAAGCTTATCAACCTTGAGGCAGGGAGATCTTTTTGAGACTTTGAGGTACATCTGCCGCGTCCGCAGACCAAGGAGTCTCTATCTTTATTCTATCCTTTAGTGTTAGCCCTTCTATCTTACTGTTGATGTAGACATTGTGGAGTTAGAGCACTTTATTACATTTCTTTCAGCTTGTGTTCCCGTAAGTTTCCAGGTTTTGGGATAGTGTTGTAAGATTTTGAGATGTTGAGTTGTATATGCCGAGTGGCATTTTACATATTGTTTTCCTTTGGTTATTCTTGGATTTCAATTTATATTTCCACAAGTTTTCTATTTATTTTCTACACTTGTTAGGCTTACCTAGTCATAGAGACTAGGTGTCGTCACGAAGGTTATGGAGGGCGAACCAGGGTCGTGACAAAAAGGCAGCAAATGACCGCTGATGTAGGTAGATTAGGGTTAGCGCTTGAGAGCTTTTTTAGGAGGAAAGGAACTTCAGGGCGGCGGATGGTGAGGAAATATAAGGGTTTGGGGGGTCGTTTGGTTTATTTTAGGAAGGGGTCAATCTGGACCGTTGATCACAATGATCAACAGCCATGATTTGCCGAGGTATTGGGTTGGGGAAGATGGGTATTGGGATGGATATATTTTTGGCTTTAAAATTGGGCAGAGCATTGGGTTAAATTAAGACCAGAATTAAAATATAATAGGGCCAGATTTTAAATAGCTATTTTTGATAATTAAATAATGCATGAAAAATAATAAACGAGTAATAAAATATTTTTTGTTCTAAAATGATTAAAAATAGTTATTCAAAATTTTAAAAATATAATAGACCATTTCATGCATAAACAATGTAATTATACATTAGTAAGGGCTATTAGTGTAAAGATGTGCAATTCAGCTTTAAAAATATAAATATAATTATGAAAAATGCTCAAAAATATTTCAACACTTTGTTGGTATAGATAAAAAATTTTAAAGGCTAAATCATCAGAAAATTAATTTGAAGGATAATTATTGGATATTTATATAAATAAAAAGAGAAGAAATAAACTTATTTGGAGCTTTTAAAATTATAGAAAAATAATAAAAATACTTATGCATGCTTATAGCTGCATATGTGCTATTTTTAAAGTATATATATGTATTAAAAACATAAGAGGAAAAATTGGGTATCAACAACTGCCCCTCTTTACACAAAAAGGATGAAAGAGTTTTTGAGTAAAGAAATAATGGCCAATTTTGACCAGTCGGAATGTTTCAAAAGATAGAGGCCGGACTCTGGTCTTGAGTAATCTACATATCTCTGATTTTACAGATATCAAGTCATGTGTAGTTCTGAATTTATTGGCGAAATATACCGATGAAGTCATTGCAAGAAAAGACACGAGATGCAAAAGTGGTTATGGTGAACGGTTAAGTTTGAGGTAATTTGAAGGAACTGGAATAAGGTCGCTCCTACTAGGGTAGTGTTTGCTTGCTGGTCACCTGCAGATAAAGAGATGCTACGAACATGTATTTGGGTTCAAATTGAAACATGGTGCAGATTCCCTTTGGACCATAAAAGTTGTCTTCGGACAGTTAAGGATGACGTCCTCAGACCATGATGTCCTGGGCCATGAATTGTTTAGTGAGGGATTTGCAGGCCATGAAATGGTGTTCTCGGGCCATGAAGATGATGCCTCCAAACCATGATGCCTTTGAATAATGATATGGAAATTTGAGAGATCCTTAGGCCATGGCATGGTGTCTTTCAGCTATGAGGATGATGCCTTTTAGACTAAGACGCCTTTGGAAAGGTTGGCGATATTTCATCCCAGGAGATGCAATAATATGATGCTACCAAGACAATTATTAGTCTCGTGAAATTAAGGGAAGAGCTTAGCCTATTGAAAAGCAAATAGATAGTACTAGAAATAGAGCAATATTTTATGCAAAGAGGGACATTACTTATTCCCATGTGAATGTGGAGGCAGGGATTAGCCTCATGCAGTATAGAGGAAGGGATCTGCCTTATGCATATACGGAGGCAAGGCTTAGCCTCATACAGGTATGGAGGCAAGGACCAGTCTCATGCAAATATGGAGGAAAGGATTAGCCTTATGTAGGTATAGAGGAAGGGATTAGCCTCATTGTCGACGCCCCCTATTTCCTTATCGCGGACCCGGAGTGTCCTAGAAATTGGGTATGCGATATTATGGGAGGACAACTCTTTATTCTCTTGTGAGAATTGAGTTTTTGAGTTTGGAGAGTCGCCACCTCATGATTATAGTGCATTAGGACACTTTAAATATATGAAGAGTTTTAAGAAGAACGTAAACCAGAGTTTGGGTAAGGGCTTAGAGATTAACTCAAGGGGGAAGGTGTTAGGTACCCCTCAAGATCTACTTGTGTGGTTTCCGACCATGCTGTAATTGTGACTTTAAGAAAAATAGAAAAACTAAGTAAAGTTTGCACACAAGGATCACAAATAAGTTTGAAAGCTTCAAAGAAAAGAAAGGACTACAGTTTTTAGTAAATGGGATTGTTTGAAGAAAACATAATTTAAAGAAGATATTTGCAATAAAAGGGAAAAGGGGGTCCTAAGTTTATACAAAATATGGATCACATTAATGCAATATCCAGCAGTCACTCCGCAAAACAGGGGTCGCACGTGATATTAGCGCACCAGTCATCATATCCATATTCTATCCCTCCCACCCCGTTAAGGTATTTAAACACGATTAGTCTCGTTTACTTATTACATGCTAGTACCCTTCCCATCCTATCTGTCCCGGAGTATTAGGACTTCTAATCCTAAAGGGGAAAGAAAGGGATGTAGGCATATATGGAGTTCAAATGTTAAAATTCTAATGGCAACAACCAAAACAGGTAATAATTATAGGGATGAACATAGCAAAATAATTAAGGCCCACGTTAACCCCTTAACCAAACAACAGTAGTTTACCATGTCTTAGCACACACTGATTTGGTATTTAAATTAAACTTAAATAAACGGACTGGTTTAACATATATATTTAGATAGGAAGTCTGCATTAGGCAACTTGGATCCAATTGTCAGAAATTAAAGTATTTTAAGCGAAAGCACTGCTTTTAGAAAGAAGTAATTGCAGAAGAGTTTTGAAAAAGGAAGTATAGATTGCAGCAAGTTTAAAAAAAGAGTGTTAAAGAAAGGTAGGCAGATTGCCTGGACATAGTAATAGTTGTAAAAATTTCAGAGAAGAAAGCAGAATTACTTAAGGAATAGAGCAAACTGCAGAACTGTTTAAAAGAGGAGTTCAGAAAAACAAAAATTTAGTGAAAAATGTTTAGACATAACGTTAAGAGAGAAACTGTTGTAGATTTGAAAAGCTTAAAAGTATAATGGTTCAAAGGGTTTTATTAAAAGATGGAGGCTCTTGAAAATGTTACTGAATTAAGACGTCAAAGACCATTTGACAGACTGATATTGCTCAAAACGAATTAGTCGAGTTTGATCCAAAATCCTATGGTCATGATATCTACATTTGATTTTTTAGACTTGTTATTGAACTGATGAAAAGATGATTGTTTAATTAGCCCTAGAGTTTGCCTAATGAGTATGCAGTCCCTAAAGACATGATTTCTATATGCATTGATTTACATGAACGTTGAAGTCCTATAGGTAAGATTTCAAATGGTTTGCAATAATATTAAACATTAAACCTTATAGGCATGGTATCTAGGTGACTTGTAGCATAATTAAACTACAGCTAGATCCAAACAGCCTAATGCAACCTTAGTGTCTAATAACATGTGATTAACCAATTTTCGGAATCCAGATTTTCAAAGCCTTCTCTTTATCCAAAGTGTTTTCAAAGTTCCAAGGAATCTCAAGGATTCCCGTCAATGCTTACACTTAGGACACCATTACAATTCCCGTCGTTGTGCTGGATGTGCCTGCATTCAAAGAAAAATTATGAGTTTTGTAAGGGGAGGTTGGTTTGTGCTTCCGTCCGTTGGCCTTGCTTTACCCGTTCTGGGGGAATTTTCCGAGTTTCCCTAGGTAATATCTGATTGTTACGAAAATAGTTTTCGAAAATATGATATTATTGATAAAAATAGAGTCATATTGATATATCAAGTGAGTTTTAGATGAACTAGTGATTGTAACACATTTCAGAGACATTACAACATCCTCATGTTAGAATTTTGAGGGTCCTCCTCAAAATTATGTCCAAGTTTGGTAGATGATCCCTCTCCTTTCTTGCTGGTAATGAGACTTGTTGAACCTTCTTCTGAATTTTGAGAATCCTTCTCAAAATTCTGCCCAATTTCTTAACCGATTTCTGACCGTCTAACATATGTTGGCGTTGGCTGAACTTGATCCGGAATTTTGAGGGTCCTCTTTAAAATTCTGCCCCGATTTTTTATCTTGAGGGGGGGGGGGGAATGTAAATTTTATTACGATATGGCCGACCCATAAGGTTTCCTACGTATCCCCTCTTAAACGGGAATCATGTCAAGTATAGTTCAATTACATCAGGTGAAGGAATGTAAGTAGTCTAAACATAGTATCTCTTGACTGCATCTGAATTAATTATTTTTGGCCAGATTTCTCTGTCCATTTCTGCGAGAATGAGTGCTCCTCCTGTCAGCATCCTATGGACCATGCAAGGACCTTTCAAGTTAGGAAAGAATTTCCCTTTGACTTTATCTTGATATGGGAAGATCTTCTTCAGCACCAGTTGTTCTAGTACAAACTGCCTTGGTTTGACCCTTTTGTTAAAAGCATCGGACATGCTTTTCTGATAAAGCTGACCATGACATACCGTGTTCATTCTTTTTCCCTCGATCAGGGCCAATTTTTCATAGCGGTTTCCTATGTATTCTGCGTCGTGGAGTTCGACTTCCTATATGATTCTTAAAGAAGGAATATCTACCTCGACTGGGATGACTACTTTGGTACCATACACCAGCACGTAGGGAGTTGTCCCGGTTGATGTGCGAACTATAGTGCAGTATCCCAACAAATCAAAAAGTAGTTTCTCATGCCATTGTTGTGGTTCTCTACCATCTTCCTTAGTATTTTCTTTATATTTTTGTTGGCGACTTCTACGGCTCCATTCATCTGAGGTCTATAGGTTGTGGAATTCTTATGCTTGATTTTGAAGTTTTCACATATGGTATCATATCACCATTGAGATTGGTGGCATTATCAGTAACAACAGATTCGGGAACTCCGAATCGGAAAACATTACGATCTTTTACAAAGTTTGCGACGACTTTCTTGGTTACAACTTTGTAAGATGCAACCTCTACTCATTTTGTGAAGTAATCAACGGACACTAGAATAAACATGTGCCCACCTCAAGGAGTGGGCTCGATTGGACCGATGACATCCATTCCCCAGGTGGCGAATGGTCAAGGTGAGCTTGTTGCATTAAGCTCATTTGGTGGTACTTTTATCATATCGGTATGCACATGGAATTGGTGGCATTTGCGGACGTACTGGATTCAATCTGTCTCTAAGGTCATCCAAAAGTAAGTAGCCCTAAGTATCTTCTTATCCAGGACACAACCATTCATATATGAGTCGTAGGTCCCAGCATGTATGTCCTCAAGTAGCTTAGAAGCTTCTTTTGCATCAACACATCTTAACAATCCCAAATCGGGAGTTCTTCTATACAAATTTCCTCTGTTGTGGAAGAAGTGATTGTCCAATCTCCAAAGTGTGCATTTCTCAGTGTGGTTTGCATGCTTCGAATATTATTCCTTTGACAAATACTCCTTGATGTTGCAGAACCAAGGTTTTCCATATTCTTCCTCTTTAACATGAGCATAATATGTTGGCTGATTATGGATTCTTACTGGGATGGGATTAATGAAATTCTTATCTGGATGTTGTATCATGGATGATAAAGTGGCCAATGTATCGGTAAACTCATTCTGTATACTAGGTACATGTCGAAACTCTATCTTTGTGACCCTCTTTCTCAATTCCTGTACATGGTGCAGATATGGCAATATCTTGGAATTCTTGGTGGCCCATTCTCCTTGTACCTGGTGCACGAGCAAATCTGAATCACCGATTACCAGCAACTACTGAATATTCATGTCGACTGCCATGTTGAGTCCTAGTATGCACGCTTTATATTCCGCCATGTTGTTGGAGCAGGGAAATCCGAGTTTAGCACATACCAGATAATGTTGACCTGTATCTGATACCAAAACTACTACAATGCCTACTCCTTTGAAATTCGTAGCTCTGTCAAAGAACATCATCCAACCATCGTATGCTTTGGTAATGTTTTCCTCTATGAATGATACTTCTTCATCAAGAAAATACATTTTCAATGGTTCGTATTCTCCTCCCACTGGATTTTTAGAAAGGTGATTTGCCAACGCTTGACCTTTGACTACCTTTTGAGTTACATAAATGATATCGAACTCGCTCAACAGTATCTGCCACTTGGCTAACTTTCTAGCCGGCATGGGTTTCTTAAATATATACTTCAAGAGGTCCATCCTGGATATGAGGTATGTGGTATAGGCACATAAATAATGCCTCAACTTCTGGGTCGTCCAGGTCAAAGCATAACCAGTGCGTTCTAGCAGAAAAAACCATGTTTCGTAAGGTGTGAACTTCTTACTCATGTAGTATATGGCTTGCTGTTTTCTCCCTATCTTGTCATGTTGTGCCAAAATACATCTAAAGGCTCCATCTAATACAGATACATAGAGTAGCAAAGGCTGTCCCAGCAACTGGTGGCATGGACAGGTACTCCTTGATTTTGTCGAAGACTTTTTGACAATCCTTAGTCCAACTTGTCTCAGCATCTTAAAGATAGGTTCACATATGACTGTGGACAGTGCTATGGAGCGACTGATATAGTTGAGGCATCCTAGGAAGCTCATCGCGTGCTTTTTTCTCCTAGACGGCGGTAACTCCTAAATATCCTTAACTTTAGATGGTTCCAACTCGATCCCTCAACGGTTGACTAATGGGAACCCCGAATGCACATTTTGCGTGGTTCAGCTTCAGATTGTACCTCCTTAAACTGTCAAAGAACTTTCTCAAGTCTGCTATGTGATCTGCGGCCCTCTGGGATTTAATAATGATGTCGTCCACATACACCTCTATTTCTTTGTGTATCATATCATGTAAGATGGTTGTCATTGCTCTCATGTAGGTATCCCATGCATTGAGACCAAATGGCATCATCTTGTAGCAGTATACCCCCATGGTATAATAAAAGTTATTTTCTTCGTGTCTTCTTCGTCCATCCAGATCTGGTGATAACCCGCGAAGCAATCTACAAAAGATTGGAGTTCATGCTTGGCGCAGTTATCGATCAGGATGTGTATATTTGGCAGTGGAAAGTCATCTTTGGGACTTGCTCTATTTTAAGTCCCAATACTCTGACTTTCCCATATTTCTTCTAACTGGAACAATGTTAGCTAACCAGGTTGGGTTTTCCAAAACCATGAGAACTTTGGCTTTGATCTGCTTGGTAACTTCCTCCTTGCTTTTCAGGCTCATATCTAGTTTAAACTTTCGGAGTTTCTGCTTTACTGGCGGACACATAGGATTAGTAGGCAACTTGTGAGCTACAATAGACGTTCTCAAACCGGTCATATCATCATATGACCATGCGAAAATGTTCTCATATAAAAATAGATAAACGCTTCCTTCTCTGTTGGTGACAAGTGAATGCTGATGCGAGTCCCTTGACAGTCTCGGCGTCCTCCAAGTTTACTGCTTTGATTTCATGCAGATTGTTCTTAGGCTTATTCTGAAAGCTTTCAACTTCCGTGACAACTTCCTCAGGTATCTCATCTTCTTCATCTGAATCACTATTCTCATGTTGCGTTGGCTCATTACACGTCACAATCATTGGTTCATCGCAAAACATAATTATAACGTTGTAGAAAGAAAAAATGTAGAAAATAGTAATGAATAATAAAGAAGAGATGCATTCAATTAATATTAAACAACATCCAGACAAGTGCGACTCGATGAATCAAGCATTTATTTTTTGAAACAAGTCTTTAAATCAAAATTACTGAAAATCCTAAATGCCTAGAATGGCTATAGAAATAAAATCTGCCAGGCTACCCAGGGAATCGCCGGGCCCGGGATGGTGTAGCGGTCCAGTTCTTGAGAATATCTCCCTTTTTCACAGTCTGAATAGTGAGGACTTCTTCTTCTTTCTACTCATCCTCCTCAATTATGGCACTATAGTACATGTCTTCCTCTTCCAACAATAGATTCTTCAGCCTAGCTAATGCCTTCTCTTCTGCAGTTCCCTATATTGTATCAACTTGATGGAAATCTTGATCCAAATGTGGCACTGGTTGCTTGAGAGGGTAATACGGTCTGCATCGTGGAGGCGGCCAATCATTGTATTCTTGCCATGTGTACTGATATCTGAGCCCAAAGGTTGATACCCTGGAGATTCTTCCCCAACCCTTTGCCGGGTTCATATCCAGACCATGCCAATATTCTCTCTATTTACTGCTCCCCTATTTGTCTTTTTTTTATGGCATTGACACGTTCAATGCGATGATAGGTTTCCCCTCCTAGCCTTCTTCTATTTTCAATAATCGAGATGGTTTGACTAGTGTAGATAGGGTTACTCCTATCTTCGTGAATGATCACTCCTGACGATTCTGTTCGAATTTCAAGGCTTGATGTAGTGTGGATGACACAATCCCAGCAGCATGGATCCATGGTCGTCCTAACAGAAGACTGTATGAGGACGGTATGTCGAGCACCTGAAACTCTACATCAAACCATTCCCCGATCGTGGCCCTTTGAGACCCATCGAAAGCTTTCACATTCATGCTTACTGCCCGTATTTCATGAAAACCTTAGTATTATGACTTTATCCCCAAGGGAAGGTATTAGGAATCCCTCAAAATCCACTTGTATGGTTTCCGACCATGCTACAATTGTAACTTTATATAAATAAATAATAATTAAGGCTCAAATGAAATATTTGCATACAACGTTGCAGATAAGCTAACTTATTTTGTTGAGAAAGATAAGGAAGGAAGAATTTTTTGGGAAAGATTTAAACAACTTATAGAGAAAACAAGTAAGAAAGCACGTAAAGGGAGGAGAGTTCTAGGTTTATAATTAATATGGATCACATCAATGCAATACCCTTCAATCACTCCTCAGAAGAGGAGTCGCATATGATATTAGCGCATCGATCATCATATCCATATCTACCATTCTCACCCTATTAAGGTGTGAAAGCACGAAATAGTATCATTACTTATTGCATGCTATTACCCGTCCCCATCCTATCAGTCCTTGAGGCCTATGGGACTACTAATCCTAATGATGAGGGAGTTGGGGGCCTTTATGAGAGTTCTCAAAGGACAAAATTCTAAGGCGACATTCAAAACATATACAACAAGTATTAGGAAAGCAAGTAGGCGGATATGGCTCAAATATAACTCCTTAAATCACAGAGAGGCATATAGTTTAGCATGTCTTACAAATACAGGTTGGTCTGAATTAAGGCGTCGTATAGGCTAATTCACCACATATTTCTCAGATATGGAGTCCGAATTAGTCCTGCTTAGATGTAGTTGTTGAAGATTGACACATTTATAGTTTTTTACCCTAAAGCTTGCCTAGGTGTTAAACGGAACCTATAGGCATGATGTTTATTAATTTCAAAAATAAATAAGTAAACTGATTGCAAACAAGAATTGTCAGTTACAGGGACATAAGTTTTGCAGGCTTTAAACATTATTGATACTGATTTTAGACTTATAGATGGGTTGACAATTCAGGTTTGGTTGATAGTTCCTATATGCATGCTTCTAGGCGTTACTGATTTTAAGCGCTATTATCATGCAAAAATACTATAGGCAGGCCATCTATATGCAATTAGTTATTCAAATCCTATAACAGATTTGCCTAGTGACAGATGCATATGCAAAAATGCAGAAGTCCTATAGTCATATTATTTATATGCAGAATTCCAAAGACGACTTGTAGACATAATATCTATATGAAGTGCAGAATTTCAAAAGTGGTGATTCCCTATGAACATGACATCTATATGAAATGCATAATTATAATGGTCCTATAGGCATGATCTCTAGATGTTGAAATGCAGAATCATGAAAGACCCTATAGGCAAGTTTTCTAGATGTAAAATGCATAATTATAAAGGTCCTATAGGCATGATTTCTATATGTGGAAATGCAGAATCAGACCCTATAGGCAGGTTTCCTACCCCTTTCTACGCATTCAGTCCCATTCCTTTTCAATATCCACCCCAATAGTTATTACAACATTATTACATACCAAATGAATCATAAAGAAAGCAAAATTACATCAGTGATTACATCTACATCAAATCAGCTTAATTTAGACTCAGAGTCTAGCAATATGAGATAACCCAACTTCCAAGATCCGATTTTTAAAGCCTTTCTCTTATTTGGCATGTGTCAAAGTTCCAAGGATCTTCAGGAACTCCGGGCAATGCTTACACCCCAAGTATCATTGCAGAATCAGATTATAGTGCAATGTGGAAGGGATAGCCCTCAAATGTCCAAGTTCAAAGGGAACTCAAGGTCCCAAGGCAAGGCTTATAGGAGGGGGAAAAACTTAGGGGTCTAGGAGTAAGTGTAAGTACAGTAGAAGGGGATGGCAGGTAGGTGGTCATACCCAACAATTAGGATGCCCCTGACCAACCTGTCAGCTTAAAGAAAATTTGAAAGTTAAGACCTATTGAAGGTCAGGTTCAACCTTAGACAGCAATTTGGATGCTGCCAGACTATACCTTAACTCAACACACATAGGGGAATGGGGTATGGGGGAACTGAAAGAGGCAAGGTCCAAAGGATCCATCTTTAATCCATGGGCAATAATCTGTGTATTGCCATGTATCAAATTATAGCTCAAACACGTAAAGGGGGTAGGGAATAATGATTCATTGGAGAAACAGATAAGCATACAACTTTAAGTGTTGAACTCTACAAAACAGTAAAGTCGATATGGGTATAAAAGTTTGTAAATAAACACATTGGGGGTGATGCTGAAATCAAAATTAGGACATAATAGTTTCAGGGAAACAAATAACTGAAAACAGAAGTCTTGTAAGCCAAATTGCAAGCAAGTACAAAAGATCTCAGAAGAGAGTAGAGAATTGAAAGAGTATTCTAATTGAGAGTGTGTGTAAGAGTGTACAATTCGAAGTGTGTGTCTTGTGAAAAAAGGATTGTGTATTTATAGTGTGAAAGTAATGAGGAATAAGGTAAGAAAATAATCGAACTCTGATTTTCAATCAATTATGTAAGACACTTTTTAATTAAGGGATTCAAATTCGAATGAGTAAAACGATTAAGAAAAGGAATTTGGAAAAAATATTTTCCTTGCAGTATAGTAAAGGGTAAGTACACATAAGTTATTTAAGGAAACAAATCAATAATACATGATTTTGTTAAAAAAAAAAAGGAAACAAGACTCAATCACTCAAATCAAAACTGCATGCTTGCTCGGATGAATCAGGTCGAGAAAAAAAAGGGTAAAAAAGGTTCACTTAGGGTAAATTAGGAACAATCAAGTGAACACCATCAAGGATTAAGAATCAATTAGTAGTTGGCAAAACTTTTGAAATAAGAATTCTCATATATAAAGTACAGACACATGTGAATCAAGAAGAGACTGTCGAGTTATATAAAAGAGAGAAAAGTTCGGAATCATAAAAAACTCAGGATCATAAACAAAGAGATACAAGTTCAATTTGCAGACTCATAGTGAGTTTGAAAGTCCAGGTTCCCAAAGTGGAGCCTTAACTCGAACACAAAGAATCAAAATCATCATAAGAAACCCCCAAATCTTAGGGTTTCAAAACTAAATTAGACATAGGAGTGAGAAAGCAAACCATTTGCTTCAGAGTCTCAACAAAACAAATATGATTGCATGTTTGAACGCCAAAGGAGGAAAAATCGTGAAGACCATATTTGAGAAACTCGAAACCTAAATAGGTTCAGAAGAAAGGACAAATAAAAATGTGAACACAAGTTGATGAAACATGTAAGAACATTACAGAATCTAGTAAACAAAAGTTAAATAACTTAACGGTGAACACACATAGTAAAAGAGCAAAGATTAACAGGAGTAACATGCATAGTAGAAAAAGAAAAGGTAGAAGACAGTACATGCGTAATAAAAATCCCACGAGCAGAGTATGGACAAACATACATAAAGCAAAGAAGGAGAATAATTAGAAAGACTTTTCCCAAAATCCTTTCAGACACCTAAAGTCGAAGAGAAGTAACTTTTGAAAGAAAATCGGGGAAAACGTTTAAGAAACTCAAGTAGAGCACAGACATACACCAGATCTGAAAAATAATTAAAGAGAACCTCGAGTAACTAGAGTTCAGGAGAGACTCTAGAGTGAGAAAGGCTTGGAAAATTGCGATCCCGAGTCGGATAAAGTCATAGATAGGCTCTTAACACTTGGATATGCCGGAGCAAGGCTGGAGATGGCTAGAAACCTCAAATCAGTGAAGGCCTGAGTGAAGACCTTTGTATTCTGGCCTCAAACGTTCGATCATCAGGAATGTAGGAGTAGTAGGAGGTGAGCATAGGGTTTCCATGGCCTGAGAAGCCATGGATTCCAGCGAGTTTTAGGGCGAAGATGACGATGAGCTACTAGGCTTAGGGGAAGGGTTGAGAGAGTCGGAGAGATGAGAGGATCCAAAGGCGGCTACCACAAGGAAATAGGGGGATTAGGGTTGGGTTAGTTGAATTAAAAAGGAAAAAAGAGATCGTGACCGTTGATCAGATTGATCAACGGTCTGGATTAAAGAGCCTTGGGTCGGGTAGGATGAACGGGTTATTGTGCCGGTCCAATTGACGTTCAAAACTGGGTTAATTTCAGGCTAAAATTGAAATGTAAATGGGAAATAATAGAAATGAATTGGGGCTATATTTTAAATAGTCAGCTTTTTCCTTTTATTTTTTAAAAATAGTAAAAATGATTTTAAAGAAAAATTAAAAGTAATGAACCAATTAATAATATATAAATATAAATTAAAAATACTGGAACTAATTTTATAATTAAAAAAAGTATTAATCATAAAATAGGCTATAATAGCAATTAAATACAATTTATCTTTAAAAATATCAAATAAATTCGTAAAAATATATAAAAATTACCGTAATTATATTTTGATGAAAATATGAGAATAAAAATAAATTATTCACCAAAATGATAATCTTGAGAATAATTATTGGATTCTTGTACTCCTGAATAGACAATAAATTGATTTTAAAATCTTATCTATATATTGGGTATCAACACAACCAAGACCCTGGCAATGAATTAGTCTTCAAATTGCACTGTGATATGCAATGCTCGATTGTGATTCAACCCCTCAGGTGGTTGCTCATCTTTGTTGAAGATGATCTTATGACTTTCCAACACCTGCCTTAACATATTGGCCATCTCTCTGTCGGTGATGTTGTTGGGTACATAAGCTTCACTCAACACCTTTATTAAAGTGTTCCTATGCGCCTCTGAATTTTGCAACAGTGACATGATGGATATCTAAGCCGAGGTTTTTTTCAATTGGTCAATGACAGACTACTATTTTGCTTATATTTTCCTCCACATGTTATCTGGCCCCGTTTCAATGACAGGCTGCTTAGTAGAGGAATCCTTACTTGGTCCTTCCAAAGTGTCAAATACCTATTCAACTTGCCTACTAATTTTAGACCTGTTAAATGTGAGCAGTCTCAAATAACAAAGTACAGTTTTATAGTTGAAGGATTTTTAGTCACCCTATAGGCTTGCCTAGGCGTATAACAGTGACGCCCTATGAACATGGCATTTATCACTGGTTAGGCATGCAGTAAAATAGTTTGAAACGGACAACTTGAGATCATATATGCATGTTCTTTAGTAATATTAATTAACACGAAAAGAGTAGGCTATTTACTTAAACCGATTCAGAACTTACTAGTATGATCTTAGAGTTGAACCGATTTTAGGTCTAACTAGAGACATGATTTCTATTTGAACATAAGGAGAAGCAATCATAATACATTCAACCAAAGTGAAATCCCTAGAGGCATGATTTCTATTAAAGTTGATTTTCACTCCTAGAGGCATGGTATATAGTTATTAGAAACCAAGTTAGATCCAATAGGCATGGCTTCTAATTGTGTGGAAGTAAAGCAAACAAAACTCATGTGAAAACATATCCTATTGGCATGGCTTCTAATTGTGTGGAAGTAAAGCAAACAGAACTTTACCCTCCTTTTTTACTGATCACCCCACTATTTGTTTACAATTAAATATTACAGACCAGTGAATTGAATAAAAATTACATAAATATAAAAGAAATTAATCTATTGGGAGCTTGAAGTAGGCCCAAATGATTTTCAAGCCCCCAGTAGTCTCAAATGCCCACAGTTCTATAGCCAATTTCATGTGTAGGTGTGTCAAAGTTCCCTAAGGACCTCAGGGATCCTGGGTGGTGCTCACACCTAGAACTTTCTCAAATAATAACTGATTTAGGTGCAGTGTGGAAGTGCCAGCCCTGACATGCCAAAGTTTAGAGAGATTTCAAGAATCTCAAGGAAGTACACATATCAGATAGGCAGAACCTAGTATTCTAATAGTAGGCAGAACCTAGTATTCTAAGAGTAAGTAAAAGTGCATAATAGTTTGAAAGAGTTAAATAGAAAGGTCTCAAGATTGAAAAAAACTTCTGAAAACCACTAGTGCTAAAATAGTTTGACACAAAGTGTGAATAAAATAATTTGCTATCAGAATACAAGTCATATAACAAGTTTTAGGAACAACTTTCACACAAGGGGATAGTGGTTGGGAACATAGAGGTACACCTTAATGAAGCATACAAACAACATGATATAGAGAGTTTTGAAGGGGGATTCTATAGAACTAGCAGGTTAGAATGCAAATCATGCAGCAAAGATCACAACAAAAACATGTTGAAGACCTATAAACCATACAACTAGAATCATTTTAAAGAGATTTACTAACTTAGTATGAGTGAAACAGAACAGACAAGGACTTAAGTGAGCATGCTGAGAAGGTTTAACAAATGAAAGCACGATAATATAGAAGCATGGTTTCAGGAAAATAATAGTTAGTAAAATATGCTTAGTTACATATGTAGATATATTAAACAAGATACCAAACAAGCAAGCACAGTGGGAAATATGCCGATCATAGATTTGAATATGCGGTGTTACGCATGCTGGGTGAGCAGTAAACAAAAGCAGGCATGGACATCAAGCCACATGAACTAAATCAGTAAGTAAACATATAGATTTTGATTTAAAAAATTGATTATAAGTATAACTAGTTAAAGAATGAAAAAGACAATATGTGAGAAAATTATTGTGTAACTTCCAGCTTTGGCTTGCAGCCGACTAGAACAACAGAGAACACAATTAGCAAAGAGAGCAGATAGAGCATTTTAAAGTGTAAAAAATGGTTGTTTTGAATTGTAGTTTGTGTAGAAGTTAAAATACGAGGGACTTTATAGTAATCGAGAACTAAACAAAATAAGGTAAGGGATCAATTAAGTAGCAACTAGGGAAATTCTTTTAATCAATCACATGTAAAATCAGTAAGTCTTCCCTTTAAACAAGGGATCATCAATCATAGGTAAAAGCAGGACATATATTTAAGAAAATGAATCAAGTAAAGTTTGGATATATAGTAGATAATTATGGGTAAATGAACATAAGTTTCAATTAAGGAAACAATCAATAAGAATCAGAAAATAACAAATAAGGCAAGGGAAAAATTTATTAAGGCAAGAAATTTAATCAAACCAAGTAGAGAGGTAAAAATCAAAAGTTTCGTTAAGGAAAAGAGTCCAAATCAAACCAGAAAATAAGATCTTCAGAATAGTCAAGGGTTCAATCAAAGAGAAAATCACGTAAAGAGTCAACAAATTTTGCAGACAACTTAAATATAGTAAGAATGAACATGTCATATAGAATCAATGGAAAAGTTGAACCAAAAACTCAATAGAGACGTCTTAAGATAGGAAAATCACGAGACATCTAAATAGCTAAAGAGAAATCACAAGAACCAAAGAAGGAACAAAGGCATTACACAAATAACTTATAAACAAAAAAAAAGAGTCGAAATATTAGGCCTTTTAGTATAAATGAGTTGAAGTTACGGAAAACTTAACGAAATCAGTTAAAATGTATAGAAACAGAGGATTAAACACCCAGTCATCAAATGTGTTTTGGAAAAAGAAATTTCAGGAAACCCTAGTTTAGAGAAAAAATGAAAGATCGTTCAAAAATCAGACGGTATTGTAAAACATCAAAAGATTATTGTGGAGCTCATACGAAATAGGTCCAAACCATCTTAGATCTGTACAGATCTAAGAAGTTCAGAAGAAGAAATTAGGGTTTCGAGAATAACATATATATGATGTCTTGGACATGAGATAATCAAGTTAAGTCTTCATTTCCCAAATTCTCTTATTTCCATAATGTTCTGTGAGAACTCTTCCTAGCTCATCAATGGAGGTCCAAGGATAATTGATCTCCAATTTCGACATGGTATCAGAGTTGAGCTCTTAATATCCGATCCGATTTCGATTTGTATCTCATTTTTCCTCACTCATCTTTCTCACGTTTTTCAACTGATCTGTAATCGCAAATCAAAATTTTTTTTCATTTGCTTCTGTTGATTCACGAGATCTCAATCAATTTCATCTCCAATTTCATTTCCTCCACATCATCTTATGGCTGGAGACATAGAAACATAAGATACCACTGCAGTTTTGGATTCAACTAATCTACTATACATGCATCCATCGGAGAGCGCTGGAACATTTTTGGTTCCAATAGCATTTGACGACACCGGATACAGATCCTGTAGGATAGGTGTCCTTAGAGCTCTCTTTGTGAAGAAGAAGGATCTTATCACTGGAAAAGTGTAAGAAACCTAATGCTAGAGAGGCGAGCTATAACCAATGGGGAGGTGCGATGACATGGTGACGTCATGGATTCTTAACTCGCTCTCAAAGGACTTGGCTGATGGATTGCAATATGTGAGTGACGAAAAAGGAACTATGGTAAGAGCTCGAAGACAAGTATGATCAGACAAACGGAACGAAAATCTATCAGTTACAAAAAGAAATTAATGCACTAAATCAAGGAAACCTAGACATAACTGGATACTACACTAAGATGAAAAAGTTATGGGAGGAGCTTAACACCTTGAATGCACATGCTCAGTGTGGATGCCAATGCACATGTGGTGCCAAGGCAAATATGTATAAATCAGAACATGATCGAAGGTTAATCCAATTTCTAATGGGCTCAATGAGGTTTACACAATTGTCAAGGGAAGTATCCTAATGATGAACCCTTTGCCTAGTATTGCACAGGCATTTTCCATTATTATCCAAGAGGAAAAACAGAGAGACATTAGGCCAAACAATCACCTAATAATGGAGTCCACTTCTCTGAATGTCAATGGACCAGGAAATTACATATTTAAGACCAATTATAACCCACAAGGCAACACTGCATGACAAAACACTTATAGACCTACATTTCAACCAAATAGGTCCAAGTTGTTATGTGATTACTGTAAGAAGCAAGTACACTACAAAGAAAAATGCTATAAGTTGCATGGATTTCCACAAGGCTTCGAGTTTACAAAGGGAAGAAATGTTGGATCTGCTGCAAATGTACATGGTAATTGTGAGGAAATGCAAGCATGCAATAATGAAGATGCTGAGTGCAGAAGTCAAAATCAGAACCTTCAGAACCTGACAAGTGAACAGTACAACCAGTTGCTGAACTTGCTGGAAAACTTCAAAGTCAATAGTGCAACAGAGGATCCAAACATGATCACAAGTGGAGCTGTTAACTTTGCAGGTATTCTAGCTTTTTGTACTTATAAAGAGATATTTGAAACAAGTATGTGCAAATGTTCAAGTTCAATTGCTGATTTATGGATTATGGATAGTGGATCTACAAACCATATGACATATAGAAAATCTTCATGCACTAATATTAGGACCTTACCTTATCTCTTCCTTGTTACCTTGCCTAATGGATAAAAGGTGGAAGTGGTAGAAATTGGTGATGTTTTACTCAGTCCTAAGCTGACTTTAGTTAGAGTCTTATATGTACCTAGTTTCAAATACAACCTTATCTCAGTTCATTCTTTAACAGTATATCTTGATTGCATGGTTAAATTCAATAAGTACTTTTGTCTGATGCATGCCCTTTCAATGAAGAGGACTCTGGAGATTGGTAAGGCAAGAAATTGTTTGTACTTCCTTTGTTCAAAATGTCATAGTTGTTCAAACTTGAGTCCATCTGTTGTTTCTAGTCAATCTCATTCTTGTATTTCCATTCCTGACAAGAATTCTATTAGTAAGAAGGACCATATCCAACCATCACTTTCATTATCAACTGTAAATAAAGTCCATTCATGCAATAAAACTGATCCTTTTAGTTCAATTTCCCCTTCTGTTTGTTCTGCATCCTCTGGAAAAAATGTTGATTATTTATGGCATAATAGGCTAAGACATGTACCTTTTGTAAAAATGAGAAAAATACCTACTCTACCAGTCAAGTTTGCCCCCAAACAGCCCTTTATTTGTTCCATTTGTTCAATTGCCAGACAGACTAGATTGCCATTCCTTGAAAGGACCACTTCATCCCCTAAGATATTTGAATTGCTACATAGGGACTTGTGTGGTCCCTATCACACACCAACATACAACAATTACAAATATTTTCTTACCATGGTGGATGATTTCCCTGGACTCATCTCCTAAGCTGCAAAAACAACACATTTCATGTTATTAAAGGCTTTCTATCCCTGATTGAAAATCAGTTTGACACCTTTGTTAAGATCATTAGATCTAATAATGGTCTAGAATCTGTCGACAATGAAAATATGACATTCTTTCAGGAAAATGGAATCATTCATCAGAAAACTTGTCTACACACACCACAATATAATGGTGTGGTGGAAAGAGAGCACAAATACTTACTTGATACATCAAGGGCACTCCTTTACGAGTCCAAACTACCCATTAAGTCTGGGGATAATGCATTCTAACAGCCATCTTCATAATAAATAGACTCTCATCCAATGTTCTCAACAATAAAAGCCCCTATGAACTCCTATACAATAAGAAGCCCAAAGTACTCACAACTCAAGAGTTTTGGGTGTTTATGCTACCCCTGTTCACAGAAAATCCACAGAGATAAGTTTGGGCCAAGAGCCACTCCCCATGTGTTTGTAGGTTACCCATTTGACATTAAGGGTTACAAGGTCCTAGACTTAGCCATAAAGAAAATACATATATCGAGATATATAGTATTTCATGATAGCATTTTTTCCTTTACAATTTCTTCTGGACATTCTAGTTTTCCCTCAGTATTACATTTATTAAGTTCCAGTTCACCCAACTGTCATTCTACTTCTAAGGACCAAGATGTTTATGGACTGCATGATAAGGATGTACCAATTTCTGTCAGTGATGAACCTACAACTGATAATACTATCACTCATTCACTTAGTTCACCATCGGCCTCACTTAACTCACCTAGCTCAACAACACCCAACCAGTCCAACAATCACACTCTCCAACAACAATCTACAGAGACACATAATACTAGCCCTCTAATTACTGAACCTAATAACCTGCAAATGAATCCTCCAAATCTCAGAAGATCAGGCAGAACACATACTACCCCTGTACACCTTAAGGACTATGTATATTCCTTACCAACTCTACAACCCCAGAACACATAACCTGATCTTCATACCAGGACTACATCTTTTAATGCAATATGCAATAACAATCACCGTGTCTCATTTAATGTTCTGCAACTTGAAAGTCAATAATTAATTAGAAATATTTCACATAATTGTGAGCCATCGTCATATGAGGAAGCAACTATGAATCCTACTTGGCAAATGGCAATGACACAAGAATTTGAAGCACTATATACTAACCATACTTGGGATCTAGTTGAGTTACCTGCAGGAAAGAAGACTATAGGCTGCAAGTGGGTATAAAAGATCAAACATGAGGCAGATGGAAGTATGGAAAGGTTCAAAGTAAGGCTTGTAGTGAAGGGCTACACACAAGAAGCAGGGATTGACTAGACAGAAATATTCTCACTAGTGGTAAAGATGACCATAGTTAGAACACTAATCAGTATTGCAGTAAAAAGAGGATGGAATCTCTATTACATGTCAACAATGCATTTCTGCATGGATAACTGCATGAGTAGGTGCATATGGAGGTTCCACAAGGCTTAATGGTACTTACTAGGATTCTAGCATGTAGACTTAAGAAGTCACTGTATGGTCTGAAACAAGCTAGCAGACAATGGTATAATAAACTAACAAAATCACTGCATTCCAGGGGTTTCAAGCACTCAGACAATGATTACTTATTATTCTACAAGAAGCAAGGAAATTCAATAGTTTTTGTAGCTGTTTATGTAGATGATATAATTTTGACTGGTACAAATATGGAGGAGATTACAGAATTGAAGACCTTCCTACACGATCAATTCAGGATAAAGGACCTTGGGAAACTGCACTACTTATTAGGATTAGAAATGCTATACAAGAATGATGGAGTGATAATCTTCCAGAGGAAGTTCACCATGGATCTGCTAAGAGAGTATGACTGTTCCTGTTAGTTCCCCTATTGATTCTACTGTCAAATTGGGCAAAGATGAAAGAACTCTCTTGCCTGATCCAGGATACTATAGGAAACTAGTTGGGAAGATGAATTTCTTGACAAACACAAGACTGGACATAGCCTATAGTGTCCAGCATCTGAGCCAATTCATGCAAACACCAAGGGAGCCTCATCTCAAAGCAGTTGTTCATGTGCTTAGATACCTGAAAAAAGACCCAACATTGGGTATTTTCTTGTCAAATGATCACATAAGCAATGCAAGTGCTTATTGTGATTCAGATTGGGCTGCTTGCTCTGATTCAAGAAAATGTGTGAGTGGGTATATTGTGCTACTTGTAGACAATCCTGTTAGTTGGAAATCAAAGAAAGAAACTACTGTCTCATTGTCCTCTGCCGAGGCAGAGTATAGGTCAATTAGAGAAGTTGTGGGAGAATTCATGTGGATAAAGAGACTGCTTGAAGAATTGACACTCTTATGTGCAGATCCCATAACTGTATTTTGTGACAGTCAAACTGCTGTTCATATTGCAAGAAACACTGTGTTTCATGAGAGGACAAAACATATAGAGGTAGATTATCATTTTATCCGGGATAAGATAGAAGAAGGGCTAATTGAACTGCAACACATTTCCACCTCTGCTCAATTGGCTGACATCCTCACAAAGGTTCTCACAGGAGTGAAACACTCCTCAACAAGTTGGTAGTGACTTCCTCACCTCCAACTTGAGGGGGGTATTGAGAATAGTTGATGCAATACCATTATATTTATGAATATGTAGTTGTAGCTGAGTTTGTTACCTAGGCAGCTGAGTTAGTTAACTGAATTGTTAGGTTGAAGTTAGTGGGGTAGTTGGGTTAGTTATGGTAGTTAGCAACCACATTTTATTTTCTTCTTTTCTTACACGTGTATATATAATGTCTTGGACATGAGATAACCAAGTTAAGTCTTCATTTCCCAAATTCTCTTATTTTCAGAATGTTCTATGAGAACTCTTCCTAGCTCTTCAATTGAGGTCTATGGATAATTGATCTCCAATTTCGACATATATATATATATATATATATATATATATATATATATATATATATATATATATATATATATATATATATATATATATATATATATATATATATATATATATATATATATATATATATATATAAGGACTCTAATATGTACAACTCAAATACAAAGTATAATGACAAGGAGAAATACAATCTAAGACTGTTGTATAACAAATCGGAAGCATCAACAATTCAAGAGAATGAGATAACAAATGTGAAGGGGTCATTAGTTATTAATTTTTCTGAAAAGAACTTGTAATACGATCATAAAATATATATTTTTTAAAACATAAATACAAGAGCATCAAATTAGAAATACTAACCTTAATTTGGAATCTATGAACATGCGGGTGGAATTTTTATAAATCAACAACAGAAAAAATATTGATTCACCATTATATCTACACATGATTTAAAATCCTAAATTTTGACACAAAAGTAAAAAAAAGAGGCAAAACATAATCACTTGGAGACCAAAGGAAAAGAAAAAAATAGATAACTTAGAGAGAGAGAAAAGAGTTAGAAAGAGGGTGATAATAATTTAGAATAGAATTAAAAACAGTAGTAGTAGCCATGGATATGGGATGGTAAGAAAGAAGTGAAGGAAGGAAGAAACAATGTTCCTTGGCACTTGGTAGAAGAGGGCAACGACAATAAAGGAAATAAAAGAAGTAATTTTCAGGTTTTGTATAGATTATAGAGTATAAAGATTAAATAATTCCGGCGAATATTGGCACTTTGTAGAAGAGGGCAACGACAATAAAAAAAATAAAAAAAAGTAATTTTCAGGTTTTGTATAGATTATAGAGTATAAAGATTAAACAATTCCGGCGAATATTGGCACTTGGTAGAAGAGGGCAACGACAATAAAAAACATAAAAGACGTAATTTTCAGATTTTGTATAGATTATAGAGTACAGAGATTAAACAATTCTGGCTTCTAAAATTTGCCACGTCACTAAAATATACCTCTTATTTATATTAATATATAAATATAAATATAAATATATATAGATTTTACATCACCAGGGTGGACTCACTAGACACTTGCCTCATATAAGTAGAATCTGCCAAATGTAATAGAAAGCGAACAAAGATTTGGTAGTACATATACTGTTAAGGAAATCTAAAATCTCCTAAATTTTTGTTTTTGTTATGAAATCTCCTATTTAAGGTGAATGTCTATAATTAGAGAGATTCTAGAGTTCTATTCTTGGTAGATAAATCATCCCCCTCCCTATAAATAAAGGGGTCCTCTACCATTGTAAATCACTCCTAACATTCTCTAAGTATCAATAAGAAGAACTCTCTCTACTCTTCTCTCTATTTGCTCTTGTTCTTGAGTTATTGTTCTTGTCTTTTATATTATTTCATAACACGTTATCAGCACGAGTCTCTAACCAATTGAAATTTTCGATTGTCTTAACTTTTGTTTGTGAAGGGTTTTGCTTCAAAGAAAGAATGAAAAAAAGAAGGAAAAGAAAAAGAAAACAAAAAAAAAAGGGAGGAACGAAACAGAAAGCAAAAGAAGGAAAGCAAAAGAGAAAAGGAAGAAAACATTGAAAATAGAATTGGTATACCTTAAAGGTAAGTAATTTACTTTTTCCTTTCAAATTCTTGGAATTCTATAATTTGATTTTATATACAAACATTGACAACAAAGTTTGATTGTAACTCTAATGGAGTTCGTAAGAAATTATAACCACATGAAGTGGTAAAATATATATGTCCTGCCATGATTAAATTCATGTATGATTGTGGGCAAAGAATTAAAAATCCGTCCCATTGAATTTGCTCCATTCCCTTTAGAGAATGTGGAAGCAGTATATGATAAGTCTGAAAGAAGACTAAAATATTACCATGAAGGTATCAATGAATGTGGACGTGGCAAAGAATTCCGTCCAATTGAATTTGCTCCATTCCCTTTAGAGAATGTGGTAGCAGAATTTGATAAGTCTGAAAGAAAACAAAATAATTACCGTAAAGGTATCAATGGATGTGGACATGGCAATAGACGAAGTTATAATCGTCATTATTGTGGTAATGAGAACAATAAGGATTCTCAAAATAATCGTTCACTTTATGAAAGTAATATTTGACATGAGATTGTGTAAAGCACATGATTATGATCCATTCCCTGAAGTGAATGTGATAATTGTAATAGAGCCCGTAAGTATAAACACGCTCTTGATGTAATTTTGTTTTATGTCTGACATTATGAATAGAAAGTTCGTTGCCCTTGAAATTTCGGGCAAGAACTATATGACATGGGTGTTGGATGCTGAAATCCATTTGGATGCAATGGGTCTTGGAGACGCCATTAAAGACAGAAATAATGCATCCACCCAAAACTATACTAAGGCCTTGATTTTCTTGCGCCATCACCTTGATGAAGGTTTGAAACTATGCTAAGGCCTTGATTTTCTTGCGCCATCACCTTGATGAAGGTTTGAAAATTGAATATATCACAGTCAAAGATCCACCCATCTTGTGGAATGGCTTAAAGAAGAGATATGACAACCTGAAGTTGGTCACTCTGCCACAAGCACGATACGATAAGAACCCAAAAGCAAATAGTTTATAAACTATATATTATCGTTGTGGTGAAAACGGGCGATGGTCAAAGGCTTGCCGTATACCATGACTTTTGGTTGACCTTTATCAAGCATCTCGAAAGAGTAAACGCCCTGAAACGAATTTTGTCTCTGACGACAACTTTGACATCACCCACTTGGATGTGGCAGACTTCTTTGAGCAACCCGAGGGGAAGATAGACCACCTAATCGGTGATGGATCCGTGATGAAAGAAGATGGAGCTATTTGATTTTATTTTACTTGTTTGTATTAGTGAATGAATAAACTAATAGCCATTAGTATTAGCTCGTATTAGTTAGTTCATGATATAATGTTAGTATTAGTTCTTTAGAATGTATCAATATGCTCAAATATCAATAATATTTTTACTTTCCAGTAGAGGTAATCGACTAACCTGAAAAACTAGTCGGTTATCTCATATTTCGCATAAAAACTGCAAAACAATCGATTGTCAATGATCAACAATCGATTGTATTTAAAACAGTGTGTTCTGGAATTTTTCAAAAACAGTTAACAATCGATTGTCAATGTTTAACAATCGATTGTCGTTAGACAGTGTAATCTGGAATTTTTCAAAAATCATCCACAATCGATTGTCTATGTCTAACAATCGATTGTCGTTAGACAGTGTAATCTGGAATTTTTCAAAAATCATCCACAATCGATTGTCTATGTCTAACAATCGATTGTCATTAGACAGTGTAATCTGGAATTTTTCAAAATAGTCAACAATCGATTGTCTATGCTTAACAATCGATTGTCTTAAGATAGTGTGCTCTGGAATTTTTCAAAATAGCCAACAATTTATTGTCTATATTTAACAATCGATTGTCTTAAAAACAGTGTGATCTGGAAATTTTCAAAAATTGTCAACAATCGATTATCTATGTTTAACAATCGATTGTCAATACTCAACAATCGATTGTGTGTGTTTAACAATCGATTGTTTTATGAAAATGCTTAAACTGAAAATTTTCAAGCTGCATAGTAATCGATTATGGATAACATATCTGATTTTGTTAGTCAACTGTTAGCAGCAGATTTTGAAAATATTATGTGACACAAACGGATTGAAGTTGTTTACTCTCATGTTCGTATATTTTCTTTTATATGTCAAACCATGGGAAGTAAATTGATTGAAGGCTCCAGAAGAGCAACTGTAACTCTGCCCAAAGGCACGACGTTTATCTTAGAGAATGCAATATTCTCCTCCAAGTCTAAGAAGAACTTGTTGAGTTTTAAAGATATCATTCAAAATGGATATCATATTGAGACAATAGATGAGAATAATCTTGAATTCTTTATGAAAACGAGGCTGCCCACTTCGGTTTGGGGTCACGCCATTTTGCATGCAGCAATGCTAGTTCGTCGGCTGCCCACTTTGGTTTGGGTTCATGCCATTTTGCATGCAGCAATGCTAGTTCGTCGGCTGCCCACTTTGGTTTGGGTTCATGCCATTTTGCATGCAGCATTTTAGTTTGTCGGCTGCCCACTTCGGTTTGGGGACACGCCATTTTGCATGCAGCAATGCTAGTTCGTCTCTGACTGACGAATTGACACAAATATTCCCCGTTGCAATTGGTTTTGGGTCATGGACCCAATATATCCCATTTAAGAATCTTTGGATGCGCAGTATATGTGCCTGTAGCACCGCCATCCCGCACCAAAATGGGTCTGCAAAGAAGGTTAGGAATATATGTTGAGGTTGAATCGCCCTCCATTATTCGCTACCTCAAAACATTGACAGGAGATTTGTTCATTGCACGATTTGCAGACTGTCAATTTGATGAGACACTTTTCCCAAAATTAGGGGGAGAAGTTGGTGAAACCAAACGGGAAATTTTGTGGAAAAATGCATCATTATCTCATCTTGATCCACATACCTCTATTTGTAAAAGAGGCACAAAAGATTATCCATTTGCAAAGAATAGCAAATCAAATGCCTAACGCATTTATAGATTTGAAAAGGATAACAAAATCACATATCCCCGAAGTGAATGTGTATTGGAAGAATATGAACATGAAATTGGTATTAAATATACCACACTCACCCCTAGATGGAGGTTTGAGATGATACCACACTCACCCCTAGAAGGAGGTTTGAGATGATATATGGCATGAATGATCGTTGGTCACGTACCTATTGTACGCCAAAGTATTTTGGAAATATGACTATTAAAGGACAACGATAATGCAAGAAACATATCTTGCATATAAGTTTGACATGACCATAATGGTATAACTTTCTCTTTAAGAAAGATATTCACCACATGGATGTTGATGAATCTGTGGTAGTACAAAATTAATTGAGAGCTCTAGAAGAGCCAATTATTACTATGTTGGAGAAACACAATTGAGTATTGTGTTGTAGTAAGTCTCAAAGAAACTTATTCAGTTTCCAAAGTACACGCGAAAGCAATTGATTATATTGAGACTATAAATAAAGGAAGGATTTGATATCTCCTATTACTACAACTTGTAGCGGGGCAATTTGTATATGAAAAGCTACCCGCTTTGTTCTCCAGTTTGTACTACACAAACGAAAGAATGCCACAATAAAGTGGATATCTATTGGTATAAAAACCCATGTCATAATAAACCTGAAGTTTATTGATAAGTGCACATGTCATGGTGTAAATTTGAAGTGTACCAATATTGATAATTTATTTGGCATTCGTGTTAGCCATCTCATTTTAAGTATGATGTGCAAATTCACATAGGTGAATATTAAAGAACTAGAAAGTTCTTTACGAATTCTCTTGTATCACTTGTTCTCATTAATGAACTGACCAACTAAAGAGTTCGGGTTGAAGCCCATAAATTCTGGAAATATCAAAGGTGAATATGGGCCCATTCACCTGCCATGTATACCACATATGATGCATCTATGATATGGTTACATGCGCAATTGTTATTAACCCGCAGCCTGGCCGGTGCTTGCGAGGTAAATTGCTCAGTAATCTAACTTCGAGCATAATTTCCAGATTTCCTACTCAAGATAGTTCATCTTGATAAGTTGGTTTATATAAAAGTTGGTTTAGCAAGATAATTATTGAGTGCTTCCACTTAATAGCTAAACTGTTTCTTATGAGAACAAAGTTATATATATCAGTTTGATATACGTTGTATACGAGAGTATATTCTCCCCCTCACAAGTGGTTCAGGGTCAGGAACCAAATAATTTCATCTTATTATTAATGTGCTCTGTATATTGGCATGATAATGCACAAAGATGATTTCCCAAAGTTGAGGAAACAAGTTAGCTTTTCTAACATGAGGGGGAGATATGATAAACACTGGAGAAAAGGTTATATGGGATGAATTATCATTTGTATATGTAAATCCTCGAATATCATGATATGAACCTGAAGTTCATAAAAGGGATAATTCAATTGCAACATATTGCAAAGCATGCTATACGCATTTGCTGACCCAAAGAAAGTAACTAAATGGAAGAGATACAATTCAAGAAGAATTGATTCCATATGAAAGACATGTAGTTTTGAACCTATAGTTCAAATGCTTGAAAGTATAAAGTCAAAGGTATGTATAATCAGTTTTCGATATCTTATTTGTCTAGCATGACATGGAAAACTTGATATGCATCTAAAGTCTATTATATGGCTTATATGACTTAACTTGAAAGATTTAAGTTGCTTGAAGCATATGCAATTCTTGGTCCTGAAGTACCACATCCTTAGTACAATTTGTGTACATATGTATCTTGCTATAACTATAAGCATGATGGCATTGAGAATGCATCTATGAAGATATTGAAGAGTCATTCCACGACATTATATGAAGATGTTCATATCTATCAAGAATGATGATTTCAAGGTGCGGAATATTTATTCAAGTCAATATGGTTGATTTATTTATCAAACATCTATCAAAGATCGTTTTGAAGATGATGCACAAGATTGGAATGCAAATGCTCAAGGATATAAATTGATGTACTCATTAGGGGGAGTTAATGCGCGTTGCACTCTTTTTCCCTTACAAGGTTTTGTCCCACCGGGTTTTCCTTGCGAGGTTTTTAACGAGGCAACCAATAGGCTCATATTCAAACATGTGTACTCTTTTTCCTTTCTTTAATTTTTACCATTGGGTTTTGGTTTTAAGGTTTTAACGAGGCACATTATTGAATAGACATTCAAGGGGGAGTGTTATGAAATCTCCTATTTAAGGTGAATGTCTATAATTAGAGAGATTCTAGAGTTCTATTCTTGGTAGATAAATCATCCCCCTCCCTATAAATAAAGGGGTCCTCTACCATTGTAAATCACTCCTAACATTCTCTAAGTATCAATAAGAAGAACTCTCTCTACTCTTCTCTCTATTTGCTCTTGTTCTTGAGTTATTATTCTTGTCTTTTATATTATTTCATAACAGTTTTTGTTTGTTTTTTTGAGGAGCAATTATATTAGCTAAAATGTATAGTGACTTACCCGGAGGCGTACATGTTTATGAAGCAAACTCCCTAAGTACGAGGGGATGTTACTCCCTTTAAGCCAAACAAAAGCTACTCCCACCTCCCCTTCCCACACACGCACTCCCCCTCTCTCTCTCCCCCTTGGTCGGATGTTCTCTCCGCCTCTGACCCTATTAGGGCTTCGAGTAGATAGAAGACAAAAGAAGAGGAATTACTTGTGACGATCCTCAATTTGTGTCAGAGACAGACACTAGGTATTATATTGCACTCTACCTTTCTGTTAGTTTGCTTTTGAGTCTGTGGGTTGGATCAAAATTTGCTTCTTTGCCTGTGGGTATTTCAAAATGTAATCACCTGTTTAAGTTTTATGTATAAAGACCAGTCTTGTTGAGTTTTCTTGGTTCGATTAGTACCAATTCGATTTCTCCGGTTTGAGTTGAGTGTTTACTGTTTTTGCTCTGAATTTGAGGAGTTGTTTCCTTCTTTCTCTTTAAGTTTACTCAAAGAAATTCTCGTTTTCTTCGACACCAACCTATTTTTCTCGATTTTGATTTTTTGTTGAATGTGGAAGGTTACCACTACTATCTTGAGGTATTTATCAAAGTATGTATTCGAAAAAAAAAATGTTGTCTTTATGTCTATTTCCTCCATGCATGGCTCATGCTACTGCATCATTGCATTTTCTAAAGTTGCACAATGGAACTCCTTATTCCTCTTTTTTTCCCCTTGTGTTTCAGTTTTTTGTGAAGTTTATGTTGTATTTCCATGTTTATTTTTTTCGACAATAGGATGGTTTGATGCTGTTCACTTAGATGCGTGGCTATGTGGATCCAGTTCGTGGTTTTCTAGAGTATACTCGTACCTTCTTCTGTAATCTGGTTATTAACTTGCTTTTAAGACAGCGCTCCCATCTGGTAAAGGATTGGTTTACCATTGTATCTAGTTATGAATTATTTGAGTGCCTGGTTTATCATCTTTTTTGACGTTGCCATATTGTTGTTTAAGTACAGGTTGGTTCTATATTCTCTCCAATGGATGCAATTAGTATCTCTTCAGATGATTCGGATTTGCGTGAAATAGACAACTACAAAGATGATTCACCTCTCAGGGATTCTGCCAGTTCTCGAATCCTTCCACCATGGGCAACAGGTAAAGAATGACCTTTTTCTCTTCCCAGCACAAAGTTATGGTGAACTTGTCTATAACTTAGACCTTGGAACAATGTCAGATAGCTCGCCCAAAAGAACAATTTATCCTAATGGAAGCTCCTCCAACTATCATCATATTACTGATGGCAGTGGACCATCAAGTTCACGAGCAATTAGAGACGGGAATTCCAAGTATTCTTATGGGAATGGTAATAATGGTCTGCCACAAGCATTAAAGGCAGCAGTAGTTTTCACAGGACTGTTTATTGAAAAAGAAAACATTTGTGTCTGATGCAGATAATGGGAAGCATTTTCCAGAACAAACTTTAAAGCGTACACTTCCAACTTCTTTTTATCCTTCTGGCTCAGTAGAGGATATAGGTTTCAGTCAGGCTCGTCAATCTCATGAAAGATCATACCAATCTGCATGGGCAAGTTCGAGCAGTGCTGGTGATAACTACTGGAAAGACAGTTTCAACAGGGGCAACCATAGTGAGTTGGTTCTCTATGAAAATAAAGGAAGCAGAGTGTTACCTCCGTCTTTGATGCACAAAAGGTCCACTTCAGGTGTTCAACATACTAGTGTAAATGATCCCTTACATTACCCTGCGAAAGGTGAAGACAGAGCTGCAGCAGCTGATGAGAGACTGATCTTTCAAGCTGCTCTGCAGGTACTTGTTTGTGCCCTTTCTTGTGATCTGTAAGTGTTGTATTTTATCGCACAATTCAGGAACTTCATGCAAGGATCCTACCTTTTATCTCCGCCAAATCAGAATGTCTTCACTATTCCCTCCTCTGCATAATGGACCAATGGATATCCCTTTCATTTTATGAATTAATTATTCTCTATACATGAAACCATACAGTTGAACAGAACAAAGCTAGTCTAGAACACAGTGGTTGTTTCTTGCGAATGCCCTATTGTTTCGTCGGTTGGACGAAACTGAATGTTTATCTTTCTGGTGGGATTTGGTTTCCTTTCTTAATTTCCTTATTTTATTCAGAAACTTCATGACATTATTGACCTGACCAGGAGTTTTTTTAATTTAATTTCAATGTCTATCATTAGATCTTTTCAGTTCTAGGGAAAAGGAGCAGGGATTTTCAAGTGCGGTGTAAAGATATCGATTTATCTGGGAAATTATGTGAATGAATTCTTAGAATATTTGTTTTATCCCACCTCTCAAAAGATGTATGTTTTATCCTCTAGGGAAGACATAACGTGTATCTGATTGCTGTACTTTATGGATATGCTGGAACATGATTAGATGTGAAGGGGGATATTTTCCCCTTAAAATTGTTTCAAACACACAATGAGCCTCCAGAGGTGCATCTCTTGTATGTTCACCCAGCTTATAATTGAACGTACTAATGTCCTTTTCTGGCAGGATTTAAACCAACCTAAGGTAGAGGCTCGTCTGCCAGATGGTCTTTTGTCAGTTTCTCTCCTAAGACACCAGGTCTACTTGTGCTACTTTAAATATCTTTTTTATTTCCTGTTTTTAATGTGTCTTCTTTTTATTTTTTATAGTATGCCTTCTAACTACCATTTTTCCTCTTCAAGAGAATTGCTTTGGCGTGGACACTTCAAAAAGAAACTGGTAGTGTTCATTGTTCGGGCGGTATTCTGGCTGATGATCAGGTCGAGTATAATGCCGTTTGCCTTTTTCTGCTTAGCTTCTTCTTGCATCTCTGTTGGTATTCATCATGTTTTCTTTTTTATTCTGGTATGCTACAGGGTCTTGGTAAGACTATTTCAATGATTGCCCTCATACAGATGCAGAGGTCAGCTCAGGCTAAGTCTAAAAAGAAAGATCTGGATGATATTAAAGCTGAAGCCTTGAATTTGGATGATGATGATGAAAATGTTGCTCCTGCTTCTCAGGAAATAAACCAGCGTAGAGAGACAGATGGTGTCGAGGTGATTCCAGATACAAGAACCTCTATAAAGGGGTTTCATCGTAGGAGGCCAGCAGCTGGTACTTTGGTAGTTTGCCCAGCAAGTGTTCTTCGACAATGGGCTCGAGAACTGGAGGAGAAAGTAACGGATGAAGCAAGTCTATCTATTTTAATCTATCATGGAGGCAATAGGACTAAGGATCCGGTGGAATTGGCAAAATATGACGTGGTTCTAACTACATATGCCATTGTGACAAATGAAGTTCCTAAGCAAGCTTTAGTTGAAGAGGATGACGATGACCAGAAAAATGGAGAACGATTCGGAATATCTTCTGACTTCACTTCAAGTAAGAAGCGAAAAAAGCCATCTCTTAATAAGAAGGGAAAAAAGGGCAGAAAAGGATATGATGCAGATGACTTTGATCCTAATTGTGGTGGTCTTGCAAAAGTCAGTTGGTTTAGGGTGATTTTAGATGAAGCCCAGACAATAAAGAATCATAGAACACAAGTAGCTAGAGCATGCTGCAGCCTCAGAGCAAAACGAAGGTGGTGCTTATCTGGAACGCCGATACAAAATGCCATTGATGAGTTATTCAGCTACTTCAGATTTCTGAGATATGATCCCTATGCTGAATATAAATCATTTTGCAGCCAAATTAAGTTTCCAATAGCTATAAACTCAATTAATGGGTATAAAAAGCTTCAAGCGATTTTGAGGGCCATAATGTTGCGACGAACAAAAGGTGACCTTTGTCTTCTCCTTATTGTTCTTTTAGTCGTAGTTTTGCAAATGAAACTGCAAAAATGAAAGCATCATGGGATTTAAGCCTTTTGACCGGGCTTCTGCCTTGGCTTTTTAAAGTAAGTTACGTCTTTATGCCCTTGCCTGCTAACACTGGTTGCATCAGCAAATTTTTATTTACTAAATAGTCTCCCATCGAGTTTTCCTCTCTGGATCACTGAGTGATCTTGACGCTGTAGCAGCTTTTCAGTATTCATTTTTTCTCGATCACAATTTTATTTTACCTTACCGTGCATCTATGTGGTGCAGGCATGCATGCCTGTATGGGTTAATATTCCTTTGTTCAATAAATGTTCTTTTGAATTTGTTAAAACCTCACTCACTCTCATATGCTCATTAAGTCTGTTAATTCACTTTCTAGCTACATCTTCAACAGATATATTTATATCTGTCTGATTATGTCAACGCTACTGATTTAGGTACACTGATTGATGGTGAGCCAATTATAACCTTACCACCAAAAACTATACAGTTGAAGAAGGTGGCTTTCTCTGCCGAGGAACGAGCTTTCTATAACAAATTAGAAGCTGAATCGCGATCGCAGTTTAAGGTACCTCACTGTCTGTCTCTTTTAGCCCGATATGTGTCAAACCTGACAATTATTGATGAAAAGAAAGATTCACTGCATCACATCATCCTTTTTTTGTGACCTTTCTCCCAATAGCTTAAGCGGAGTGATTACATAACATAGACAACTTTCTTAAAATTCAATTTTTAGTCAGAGTCTTTAAGTTTCTGCTCAACAGAAGTCTTAATAACTAAGGATATGTTTTGTAATACATGTTATGCTATGTGAACTGAGTTCTCAAGTTGGTTTTTGAATTGAGTTTTTGACTGATCTAAAGGCTCTTGAGGCGCACATACTTTTAAAAGGTCATTTTAACCGGCTAAAATTTGTTTCATCTGTCTTTAGCATGTCCTACACCTCTAATGGTATCTTCTTTTCCTGAATATGTAAAGAGTAACCATATATACAGACGTTCTACTTTGAGAATAAAAAACAGACTGAAATTTATTAAAGCTGCCCCCCGCGGGGAGGGGGGGGGGCTGCTCGAGAAGTGGTTGTGTACAAAGTGTAGTCTTATAACTTGGATGTAGCTACATCTCATGATAGATTAATAATGTTATCTTTTGCTTGACCATCACAAGTTTTTCAAGGAAGCTGCAACCTCCGATACTTTATGCACTGGGAGTGACTCTAACATGATACACCTTTTGATTTGTTGACATCTGGGGACATGCAAGAGTGGGGTTTATTAAACTGCTGAATGTGTGCAATCCGTGTGAGATAATAGGGTACCATATTTTTGTGCATTTGGATATTAGACATGTAAAAATTAATAGACTACCGTATTTTAATGCATTTGGATATTCGGCATTTAAATATGCTGTTTAGCAAGTATTTAGTATATATGATGATTAACTGGCGAAAGATGTACTTTAGCATAACTGTAATGTTCATTATGTTTATATCCTACTCATATTTGGGGAATTGAATGTCCATTTATTTGGTTCAATATGGTCAAAATGTTTCTATGCTACATATCTGGGGGCTCAGAAAAAGGAAAAAGATGACATCAAATTGAAGATTGGGGAATATGAAGTGATGTCATCTGGTTATGTAAATGTGAGAAGAAAGAAGCCTTTGTCTCATCCTTATGATAAATGTAACACACCTCCCTTGTTTTGGATTTTGGAATCCTATTACATAGAGAAGACTTCATTTTCAAGACTAAGCTTTCAGTTCTTTTCTGAGTTGTGAAGCAATTGTTAAAATTTTGACCTCCAGAGCAGCTTGAGATTTCTAGTAGTCTTCTGATGTTTTGTTATTTGGCTGATTTCATTAGCTCTAGTGGTGTATCTTTAATAAAAGAGGTACTCGTCTTGCAGGCATATGCTGCAGCTGGAACTGTGAGGCAAAACTATGCAAATATCTTATTGATGCTTCTACGACTTCGACAGGCTTGTGACCACCCAAAACTTGTCAAAAGGGAGAGTTACAATTCTGTTGGAAGAGCTTCATCAGAGATGGCAAGGAAACTCCCAAAGAAAATGGTGGAGGATCTCTTGAAACAATTGGAAACTTCATTGGTAACATGTTCCGTATGTGATGTAAGTTTCCTTGGTCATTATCCTTGTTTGCTTCTAATAAGTAGAGTTTGTGGTCTTCTCATTTCTTGAATTATTTATCTATTTTGCGAGAGAACAAGTGCAAGTTGAGGTAGAAGTCTTAGAAAGAAAAAAGTCCTTATCTATGTTACATGCATTCCCCTCCAATCGAGTCTGTGTTGATATGAAATGACTGCAGTAGTGGAATGGGATTCAGATGTCTTCTCCTGCTTCTTTGTCTTCTTTGAGTACAAACGGCTTATATGTTCGTGGATTTAGTAAGAAGCCCTAAAGAAATGAGTTATGTCATGGGAACCTTTTCCATATTTTCCCTTATCTGGACAACAAAATTGTTCACTTAATAGATTGAGAAAAGGAAACAAAAGCTTGTTTAATACCATGCTATGGTACTTTGCAATATTATCTGAGTAGACTTACTACTAAGAAATAGGAGAGCCCCGGAGGGGATAGAGAATGACTATTTACATTTGAGGAGTAGCCTCTCGTTCCTAGTTTCTTTTCGTGCACCCATGTGGTTTCATTTTGTATATGAGATCTGGTGTCGTTCTTAGAGAATCACATTCTGATGTAGGGTCTCTATTTTTAGTATACAGCTTGTATATGGAGATTTTTCCATTATTAATAAAATTACTCGGCTTATAATAGAAGATATGCTACATGAAATAAAAACACTTGCAATCCACTTGTATAAAACTTCAATGTATGATCTAGTTGAGCTATCAAGAGTTCATGTGATATTTAGGTTCTTTTAAGCCTCATTCTTTTATTGCTGAAGAAGGTACTGTTACATTTCCCCCCCTTCTTCAATAGTATGTTGGCTTGAGATATCATGCTTAGCTGGTCATTTTCCTCTTGCCTTTTCTGCATCTCTCTTCCTCCTCACCCACCCCATTTGTATGTGAAAACAGTATATCTAAAGTGCAAGCTGACCATCCAAGCTCTCAAACAACTCCATCTTCTTTCCAAAGGTTGAAAGTTGTTGCTTGAGATTTGTGCCTGCTTTTTAAAGAACACAGGCTACATAGTTCTCTATTATTTTGATTGGTTTGTAAATGTTAAATTTGACAACAAATAAAACAAGTAGGAGAAGATAATAATTGGGCGATTGGACAAAGAGTAGGATCAAGGGAGTTTGGGTGCTGAATGCCCCCTAGGCTTTAGTCTAGTGGTAAGAGCACATAACGTGATGTGTAGGTTAGGTATATGCCACAGGCTCTAACCCTGCCACAGACAAAAGCCGCCTGGTAAGTGGAGAAGGGTAGGGGCGGACCATTATTCACCGAGTCTCAAACTGTCCGCCACTAGACCTCGGGGATTTATCGGTTAGATAAAAAGGGATTTTGGGTGCTGAAGAGAGGAGAAAGGAGAGAGCTAGGCACCTGGTGTGTATTTCTGTCGCTCTTAAGCTGAATTCTGCTACTCCAAGGCCAATGTTAAGATTCTATGGGCTTTGAGGAATTCAAAGAGAATAGGGAAATAAAATGAAAGAAAACATTGATTGATCTGGTCTAAAAAAAATGCTTCAGATTTAGTGCGCTCCCATCAATCATGACTACATTATCGACAAGCTGAACTCAACTGTCTATATTGCCCTTGAGACATGTTGTGAGCTAAAACCTATCATTACCTCCTCCATATCCCCCTGACTAAACTGGAGCCTCCCAAACCAAATAGCTTAAAACTTCAAAGGTACAACTAATGAGTGCAAAGCAATGGTGTAACTCTAAGTCCACAGACAAAATAAATTCAGTGAGCTGTCATATCTTACATGTACAAGCTTCAAATTGCTATCCATCAAAGCATTTGAAGTCAAAAGTGCTTTTGCCCCCCTTGTAAAAGGAAAATGTGAATAAATCTGAAGATTAAGTGTAATACCTTATATGCATCTAGATTGATTTGAGCTCTTTTAGCTATGAATGTATAGCTACAGTTGAAGATAACTATTGCATTGAACTCTCTAGTAGCACATTTCTCGTCTTTCGGTTTATTTATTAGTTTGTTTTATAGTTATGGTCTTTGTCATGGTACAACTATCAATAGTTGTACATACTAGTCTGATATCTACTTTGTTATTTCCCCAGGATGTGCCCGAAGATGCAGTTGTCTCAATGTGTGAACATGTGTTCTGCTATCAATGTGTATCAGATTATTTAACTGGGGAAGATAATACATGTCCGGCACTTGGATGCAAAGAGCAACTTGGTCCTGAGGCTGTATATTCTAAAGCTACCCTAAAAAATTGTGTATCAGATGATGTAAATGGTGATCCTTCCGGCTTGTCTGAATTTGATGAGAAATCCATCATGGAAAATGAGTACAATTCTTCTAAAATAAAAGCTGCTCTTGAAATTCTTCACTCATGTTCTAGGTCAAAGGGTCCTTATTTAGAATCAGATATCTTGGTTCAATGCAATGGCGATTCGTCAAATTTGGGAAAAGCAGATTCAGAATCGCAAGACAAGGGGCCAATAAAGGCCATTATCTTCTCTCAGTGGACAGGCATGTTAAACTTGGTTGAGCGTGCTTTGAACCAGTCTTCTCTTCGGTATGAGAGGCTTGACGGTACAATGTCTCTTGCTGCTAGAGACAGGGCTGTCAAAGAGTTTAACACAAATCCTGAGGTTGGTCTTTTCCTTGTATGTTTACTTGTTGTAGCTATGATATCAAAATGGCCAATATTTTCTCTTTTAGTAAGTTTCATTAATATCACACCAAGATGGTGTATGGAAACCAAAACAGTATGGATTTATGTTTCAACCACAATCTCCTATTAAGTTATCCCAGCTCTCGATTAAAAAGGGAGTCCGGACCATAAAACATTAGATGAAATAACAATATTTCTAATACTCCTAATGTCGTCTAGCTATCATGGAAAGAATATGCTATTTGTTTCCATCCATATAAACCAAAAGACATGGTGGTCTGATCCTCCAAGTTGCCTTCTTTTACTTGCCAATCGTTTAAACCTTCAACTCGACAGACTTTATTCACTATTCACGGTCCATAGATATGGAGCTGCAATGCAATTGGAGGTGATATGTATTTTCTCCAAACTCCTTGCACAAGCAGCCAACTCTAGCTTTTCTCCTTCTGAAATCACCTGCCAATAAGATTTTCGTGCTGCTTAGGTTCTTTTTTGTTTTAAGCTACTTTTTTTGATGCCTTTTTATTGTAAATATGCTTCCCTCTACTCCCCTACTAGTAACTCCATTGAAAACAAGTTCACCATGAAAGATTTCCCCTTTGATTCCTCCATATCATCTTGTCTGCTTCATCTGTCCCTACTACATGTCGATATATTCTTCTGTAAGAAATCTCAACTTATTTATCCAAAAAGAAATCCCCAACCTCCCCTTTATATTGATGCATGGCTCTCCAGAAATTGATATCCCATATGTCATATGTTCCCTAGCCTTCATACACCCAAGGCTTTAGCCTACTAACCACTGGAGTGGGTGCAAACCTTGGAGACGAGAGTTCAACTTCAACCGGAGACAGAAACACTTGGTGATTTTTCCTATCTCGAAGTCTTGGTCGGCATGGTCGGCAGAGTTATCTAACACCTTGATAGTGGAAGATTAGGTACTAAGTAGAATAGTCGAGGTGAGCACAAGTTCTCTTGGACACCTTGATAGTGGGAGATATAGGTACTAAGTACAATAGTCGAGGTGCGCGCCAGTTCTCTTAGACACCACCTTTATCTAACTACAAAAAGAAAAAGAAAAAAGAAGTGGAAGTACAGGAGGTGGCATTTTCAAATATGGATACGACAAGAAATCATGTTATGGCTCTTGGGCGATATTGCTCGATAATTGTAGGCCCATGTACCTCTTAGATAGATCAGTACCTTCTATTTTTCCTAAAATAGTTTGTAGCTATGTCATTGTTATGCTTGCAAATCACGTAAGAATTTAAATTTAGTTGGCTCATAACTTCTATTTATACTCACAAGGAGTATTGATACAAGACCAAGAAGGCCAAGAAACCAAGAAATTCTAGAGGTCAAGAAAAAATTGAAGATTAGGAGTTCTGTTTTTTTGAACAAGAATGCAAGATAACAGGTTAGAGATTAGGAGTTCATATTTCGTGGTTCCTAGTAATTTGATTCTTGTTTAATAGGATTATACTTATAGTTCTAGTCAACTAGGATTGTTGGTATTCCTTCCCTACTAGAATTCTTTTTCCTATTTTAGTTAGGATAAGTCTTTTTTAACCTTATTTTTATTGTAGTGTAATTAAGATTTAATCCTTAACCTCATCAATTTTACTCATTGTAAGGCCTATTTAAATGGCTCAATATGCTGTGAAAATAAACATTGGTTATTGTCTTGCTTCAAAAATGTGATTTATTTTTTATTTTGTTCTTCCTTTATTCAACACTTTGTATAATCTTGCAGGATTGAGGAAAAAGTGGGTAAGGTTCTTTTCATCTTACATTCTTCTCATGAGTTTGAAAAACACTTTCGTTAGTTTTGTGAAAAACTTTAGCGGTTTTTTTGTTTTGTTTTGTTTCTCTCTCTTCTTTGTGCTTGAGTGAGGTGCAAAACCTTGAAATTACATCAATTTGGTATCAGAGTACAAGTTCCAGGTTTCGAGTCTTGATTTGCTATTTTGCATCATGTCGCTAGAGAAACAAATGGGATCCTCTCAATCGAGCTAAAATTTGTAATTCAGAAATTAAGAACTATAGTCCTTGAACTGGGTAATGAAGAAATTAAGGACCCGTTTGGCCATAGATTTTGCTAAAATAAACTTGGGTTTTAAGACAAGAGGGGTTGCTCTGATGGTAAGCAACCCCCACTTCCAATCGAGAGGTTGTGAGTTCGAGTCTCCCCAAGAGTAAGGTGGGAAGTTCTTGGAGGGAAGGATGCCGGAGGTCTATTTGGAAACAGTCTCTCTACCCAAGGGTAGGGGTAAGGTCTGCGTACATACTACCCTCCTCAGACCCCACTAAGTGGGATTATACTGGGTTGTTGTTGTTGTTGTTTAAACTTGGGTTTTATTTGGCAAACGCATGTTTGGCCATATATTCTGCCTATATTTTCCCAAATCCCAAAACCAGCTCAATAGCTGATTTTGGGCCAAATGCCTAACAATACACATGTTTTTTCCAAAATAAATTTGGGAAATATGTTTTGTAAACGTATGTCCAAACACATTTTCATCTTCAAATCAAATTTCATCCAAATCAGATTTTTCAAAACAAATTTGGGAATTTATTGCCAAACGCTAGTTAAAGTGCAACTAGATGGCTTTGAATGGAGCTAGATGGCTTGAAGTAATCAATGGCGAATCTGACTAAATTAGTTGGACGCTTGGTGCTTCCACTGTTTTTGAGAGCGAGTCGCGGAAAAGAGCGACATGGGCTCGCCTCGCTTCGAAAGCGGCACACGCTTCATTGAAGTGAAGCTCAATTTTTAAAAAACATAATGTAAACATTGGAAAGACACAATATAAATAATCCAAAATTTCAATTTAAAAACTTTGGGACATTTTTAAATCCCTATTAATATAAGAAAACGCATAATCAAATAAACTGAAAATATAACATATATATAATACTTAATTTTATAAACTGAAATACACATTAGAAAATTCAAATAAATTGAAAATATAACATATCATATATATAATAATTAAATTTATAAACTGAAAATGCATGTAAAATTAATCAAAATAACTGAAAAATAACATATATATAATAATTAATCTTGTAAACTGACAATACATATAAAATTAACCAAATAAACTGAAAATATAATATATATATAATAATTAATTTTATAAACTGAAATACACATTAAACAAATCAAATAAACTAAAAATATAATATAATATATATACAATAATTAATTTTATAAACTAAAATACATATTAAAAATTTATAAATAAGAAGAATAAAAAAGGGGGGGGGGGGGGGGAACCAACGCCTGCCCTAGCGCAGACATTGGACGAGAAAAACTGAAAAAGAGAAGAGAGAAGAAGAAGAATGAAAGATGAAAAATTACCTAGAGGCTGAACCCTAGTTGGCTGCTGCTGCTAACGTTCATCAGAAGAAGAAGAAAGAAGAAGAATAAAAGAGAAAAATTACCTGGAGGCTCAACCCTAGTTGGCTGCTCCGGTTGACGTTCTATTTTTGGCAAGACAAAGAAGGTCTTTTCACTTTGAGTCTGTTTTGTATAACAAAAACAAAGGCCCAAACTTTTTTTTTTCGAAAATGGCCCCTCTGAACTGAAGCGAGCGCTTCTGCGCTTCTCGCTTCTAGGTCGCTTCTCGCTTTTTGGCTGAAGCGATCGCTTTTGTTGGTCCTGTCGCTTCAGTAAGGAAAAAGCAATATCTTCTCGCTTCACCTCGCTTTGCGCTTAAAGCGATGAAGCGCTCTCTTGTCAGAACACCGGGTGCTTCAAATTAGCCACCATATCCATCACAACACCTACAACCTCCACCGCCACCTCTTCCACCACCTCTTCCACCATATAGCATACCAGTATTATTGCAACGTCTACAACTTCGGTACCCACCAATTCAACCGCATAGAGCAAGCTGAAGAGATTGAAGCTAAGCAAGGCATAAGAGTACTGAGGCACCATTCCCAATATGATAAACATTCAAAATTTCGAGGGAGTGAAGAGGATGAAACTGATGAAGACCAATATCAAAGAAACAAAGACCATGCATTGGATCCACAATTAGAGGCTTTACCACCAAAATTTTATGACTATCCATTAGAGTGTCCAACCATGTTTGTCATCGACTTTCTACTCACCGAGATGCTCAACAGAATATTGACATAATTGTTGACTCTTATCATTCCAAATAAGGTAGCATATTCGTTTATTTTGAAGTCCATAAAAATATGCATGAACGAGAACAAGGAGTAAAAAGTGGATAATAGAGAGTTTGAGGTATATTGTAGAAACAAGATATCTTCACGTCATAACTATATCCAGCTATCACCAAAGTGACACTTGGTGTACAAGTGTTGCAATTGATACATTTTCAAGAAGAGCGTTGATCTCCATGCTTAATTCAAAGCTAGACATAGAATTGGTTAAGTTCCATGAAGTTTTGACACCAATAGCTTCATATCGTAGGTTGAAGTTTGAGAGTCAACATAGAAAGATTACATGGTGAAGGCTTGGTAGAAATTTGAAACTTAGAAAGAGGGATGTAGTTCGGCCAAATGCAAAGTTTTCTTACAACGTGAAGCTGCTCTGTGATGAGCATACAAAATGTAACTTAAACTTGGTGAGTATTTGGTCCCCATTCTTTACTAGAACGAATCTTGCGCTATTTACGGAAGCTGTTAGACTCGAGGACGAGTCTTTGTGAACTAAAGGAGAATAATGCAAGATCAAGAAGGCCAAGAAACCAAGAAATTCAAGAAGTCTTAGAATCCATTCAATATTAGGCTTTCTTCTCCATAAAGTTTAGGAGTTCTTATTTCCCGTTTCCTAGTAATTTGGTTCTTGTGCTAGTTGGATTATATTTGTAGTTCTAGTCAACTAGGATTGTTAGTTAGTATTTCATTCCAACTAGAATTTTTTTTCCCTATTTTAGTTAGTATATGTTTTTTGTAACCTTATTTTAATTCTGGTTTAATTAGGATTAATTTGCTTTAACCTCATCAATTTTACTTATTGTAAGGCCTATTTAAAGGGTTCAGTGTGCTAGAAATAAATATTGGTGATTAGTTTTTCTAGCTCTTGCTTAAAAAACGTGGTTAGTCTTTTATTTTGTTTTTCTTCCTTTTTTTAACATTTCGTGCAATCTTGTGAGAGATTGAGGAACAGAGTGGGTAAGATTCTTTTCACCTTATATTCTTGTGAAAAATGTTTAGCTAGTTTTATAAAAAACTTTGGCGGGGTGCTTTTGTTTTTCTTTTCTTTGTACTTGAGTAGTGCAAAACCTTGAATACCCTCTTCCTAGTACACTGCTCAGAAATGATAATTTAGCAATACTGTTATAGGACTTCAGGATTATTATTTGATGGTAAGATATAGGTCTAACCTTGGATATGTTCATTACTAGATTATTTTACATTCATATACCATTCAGGAGATGTCTGTACATATGCTTTTTCTTCAGGAATTTTTTTCTTCTGCTATACTCTTATCATACATGCAATTCATTCAAAGAGTTTGAATGTCCTTTTCCTTCTGCTAGTCTTTATACTGACAAGACGTGCCTTATCTAGCACTATGTTCGCAGTTAGTATAAAAACTTAAATAGAGTGGTGTGGACTAATAACTATACTTTATTTAGTCATTTCTTTAGCACATTGGAGCACCAGTACAGCAAGGTAGTGCTTCTTTGTTTTGAAGTTTTTAATTGCATACTTTGGATTTCCCAATCTAACCATTTCTTTCTCCTTGAACCCTATTGTATTTTCAAATTCAAGTTTAAGTTCTTTTGCAGGTGACTGTCATGTTGATGTCACTAAAAGCTGGAAATCTTGGCCTAAATATGGTGGCAGCTTGTCATGTAATTCTTCTCGACCTTTGGTGGAATCCAACTACTGAAGATCAGGCTATCGATCGAGCTCACAGAATAGGACAAACTCGTGCGGTCACTGTGTCTCGATTAACAATTGAAGGCACAGTTGAAGATCGAATTCTAGCTCTCCAGGTTAACCTCTCACTGTATCTGGATTAACAATCAAGGGATCAGCCCCACATTTTTCTATATGTTCTTTAGTTGAATCTCATAGTTTTTTGGCATGATGTTTGGCGAGTCGTTATATCTCACTTTCTCCTTCCTCCCCCCCCCCCCCCCTCCCCTCCTTCCCTGGCCTTCTAAAATCCTGTCATTTTTTTACTGTGTTATTCTTGTGATTATTGGCCTTGTATTTATTTTGCACCATCTTCTCTCTGTTTTCTTCTGTAATTTGCTTTCTGTTATATATTTGAAATCAACACTTCCAGAGACTTCGTTAAAACACAGAATGGTGATTAGCTTTGGCTCTTATGCGCACCTTGTGTAGTGTTCATCGATGCCTAATCTTTTAGATTTCAATATCTTATAATTTCAGGAGGACAAAAGAAATATGGTTGCATCCGCTTTTGGTGAAGATCAAAGTGGAGGCACAGCTAGTCGACTAACTGTAGAAGATCTTAGATATCTCTTTAATCTCTAAGAATTTTTTTTTTTTTATCTGCATTCGGTCCGTTTAGCCAGTTAGCAGAATGTTCATATGTAGGGGAGTAGTAGATCACTACCTGGGAGATATTTCAGATGCAACTGAAGTCATTAGAATTGCTAGGCTCATCATAGTGAGACCGATGTGTATTTGTACTGGTAATTCTTCCAATTTTGTTGCCTCGTAAAGGCATTATCCTATTTCCCTGCTAATTTTGTCTCTGTATATACTCGCTTATCATGTATATGAATCATCTTGTTGTTCATTCCGTATCATGTATATGAATCATCTTGTTGTTCATTCCGTATCATGTATATGAATCATCTTATTGTTCATCATGAGACGCTCAGTATAAAAGAAGCTTCTTATGATCACGCGGGGCGCTGCTCGAGTTTTGATTTTCTGCTAAGGTAAGTTGTGCTTGGTATAATTTTCACTTGTGATTTGTTCAACGAAATAACAAAGAATATAATAGGAGCTTAAAGAACCCAAAACTTCACTTTCGTTGTCAGGTTGTGAAGATATTTGGTTAACCATTAATAAGTTGGCGATCATGAGGGTTCTCAACGTTGATTCTTCTCCTTCTAAAAAACAAAGAAAAACTCTTAACAGTTTTATTAAAACTGAATCATCTGCCAACAAATTTACAATAAAATTAGGAGCATGCTCCTAATAGAAAGGGAAAAAATTAGTAAAATTTTAGATTCTCTTGTCAAGCATTGAGCAATCAAAATTTGTTTGCCTTTAATCCAAACTAGAAAAACACTGGGATTTTTGTTTAACAAAAAACATCAATTATCCAACAACGCTTGTAGGAAAGCACAATTTTGTGAGCATCACATTCGATTATACATGGGCCACCAAAAATATAGGAAGAATAAGCCGAGAGCAATGCAAACCCATAATTTCAATTTTCAACAATGCCTAGAATTGACACGACCTTGAAAAATCGAAGAAGTTGCAGCAATAAATTGACTTGCATAATCATGTACAATAAACCCTACTCTCCCTTGTGACCTGAAGCAAGGAAATAGCTGCATCAGTATTGCATTCTCAGATTTCATGTGGAGGCTTAGACCAAGAAGTGGAAACATCCATAAGATCTCCCAACAACTTTTCAGCCATGGAACACGTCTACTATCTTTCTCCGATCCACAAAAATGACACCCCACTTGAAGATTAACACTTTTAGCTAGTAAATTTGACTTAAATAGGCATAACATTTCGAGCTAACCTCTAAATAAAATCTTTCTTTTTTAGAGATTACTCAAGTGCCAAAGCTTTTTCTAGTAGAGAGAGCCTTAAAATGTCAAAGTAAGCGATCATTCTCTACTCGTACATTAACTGAAATAAATATCATTTTTGCTCCTCTTTCTTCATTAAAAATAGAGAAAACGTTTTCTTCATTCCACCTTCTACCATCTTTACAAAACAGTAACACACATACCTTGAGCTTAAATAGATAAATGACTTTCGAGAAAAAAATTATATCCAAAGGCAGCTAAGGGTCTACCAATATTAATTTTTGTTACCATTATCCACTTCCTACTCGACACCATTTTACAATAGCTCCTTACAAAGCAAAATGTTCTTCCAAATGTAGCTAGAATTTTGGCCTTATTACGATCGATAAGAAAGTTCATGAACAAAAATATTTAGCTTTGAAGACTCGAAGAGAAGAACATTATGTTTGAAAGAGATCTCCACCCATGCTTTCCAAGCATAGCCATATTAAAACAATGCAAGTTATAAAAACTCATACCTCCATGAAAGCCAATACCTTTTTCTTTGCTTTTCAATCGTTGAACTCCACTAGAAAAAGTCATCCTTTTTTCTAGGTCATCATATAAAGAATGTGAAATAAGAAACACAGACATATAGCATGATCTAATAGCTTGAATCAGTGGCTTAATCAATTTTTTTCCAGCTCTTGATAAAATTTTCTTATCCCAACCAAAAAAGCTTGTTGTGTACCTTGTCATGCCTGGTAGAGTCCTGTGGATCTGTATAGAGGCGTCAACATCAATATGTGGGAGGTTATAGGACTTTAGGAACTTTTCCTTTCTTGATTCTTTATCATGCGTTGATTATTGTCTAAGTCCAAATCTTTCTATTCTGCTCACACAAATGGTTAGAACGCATGCTTCAACAGTAACAACAGGTGAGGGAGAGGTATTACCACCAGTGGTAATCGAGAGAGGCAGGGCCCGGGGGAGGGACAAGGAGTCGCAGCTAGAGGTAGATCACCTATCAGCAGTGGCAGGGACATGATCTCCAGGAAAGGGGTTCAAAAAAAAAATTGTAGCTAGTGGGATTGGAACCTATGACCTTATGAAGGTTTTGAACCCCTTGACCACTAAACTACACTTTTAAGTTGTATTACGAGGGTTCAAAACTTAATATATAGAGATAAAAAATAGATTTTGCCTTATATATACAGTGTAATTTTTCGGCGAAGGGGGTTCGCGTGAACCCCTTCCGCCCCCTAATTTGGCCACAGCCTATCAAAGCCCGTGGCCATGCCAGGGTAGTATCAGCGAGCCCACTTATGGGTCAGGTAAATGATCAAGTTATGGATGATCAGGTTGAGGCTCCAGTACCCGCTCAGTATCTAGAGCGCTTTGTTCTTGCACCAGTATTCCAAAAGGCTATGGCTAAGACGTCAGTTTGATGCTTTGGCTCATACTGGAGTGGTTCAGTGGCCCCAACCACATCTCAAGCTGGAGGGGGAGCTCATACCCATGCCATTTATACTTCAGAACATGTAGCGACAATGTTTCAGAGGCTGATAGTATTTCCAATTATAAGTGGGCAACGCACTATAGTAGCTAGGCCAGAGGTTATGCCTGTCATGTTTGCTAAGGCTACATCCTCCTTATGTCGAGGGTGGTTCTTCATGGGATGCATATAATTTTCTAGACAAATGTCATCTTATGGTTCACAATTTGAATTTGGTAGAGTCTAATGGGGTGGAGTTCACTATATTTCAACTGAGAGGGGCTTCCAGCAGGTGGTGGCAGACTTATGTGCTGGAAAGGCCAGAAGGTTCATTTCTTCTTACTTGGACTCAACTTTCGCACTTTTTTTTAAGAGGTACATCCAACTCACCAGGAGGGATAAGTTGAGAGGCCAATTCGAGCATCTTCATCAGGACCGTATGTTAGTGACCAAGTTTGAGGCAAGGTTCACATAGTTGTCTTGTCATGCAATGCTTTTGATCCCACCAGGGCAGAGAAGGTGAGGAGACTTATTGAGGATTAGACTTATGGAATCAACTTTCTATGGCCTGAGAGACATAGATCGAGTCTACTTTCCATCGGGCCGTGGAGATAGCTCGGAGGATTGAGCATATTCGCAGTCAGGGGAGAAATTCCATGATGAGGGACAACTGGACTCATCATTTTAGTAGTTTCGGTGATACCTCATATGGAGGTAGGGCTTAGGCCATCTTATTTTACTCAGCATGTAGCTTGGGGTGTAGTAGCTTGACCATCTTTCAGCACTCCAGTTCCATCATCTTTTAGTGCTCTTCCAATGAGTTCATACCAGGCTCCGTCTATTTTGGGTTCTTGTGGTGGGTATTTGGGTACTTAGGAATAGATTCAGGTTCAATGCCTCAATCAGTCACAGGTTGTTATTAGTGTGAAGAGTTCGGCCATGTGAGGAAGTATTACCCCAGGCATGGTAGAGGCACATCCACATATTTCTAAGTCAATAGTTCCTGCACCATTCGCATCACCCCTGCTTAGTTAGGTAGATGGGGAGTACAAGCAGCGAGAAGTCGCTCTAGAGGGGTGGGTCAGGTTGGTAAAGGTCCTACTAGTAGAGGTTAGGCCAGTTTCTATGCTTTTCCTGGTAGACCTAAGGTAGAGGTCTCTTATACTATGATCACATGTATGGTTTCAGTCTGTCACAAAGATGCTTCTGTGTTGTTTGATATGGATTTTACTTATTTATATGTGTCATTGTATTTTGCCTCTTATTTAAATAAGCCTCGTGGTTCTCTTGATATTCCTATTCACGTATCTATACCTTTTGGTGATTCTATTATGGTGGATCGTGTACATCAGTCTTGTATGGCTATTAAATGGGGGTTACGAGACTAAGATTGGTCTTCTATTGCTGAATATGGTAGATTTTGATGTAATTTTGTGTATGGATTGATATCTTTGTATCATGATATTCTTGATTGCCACGCTAAGACTGCAATGTTAGCTATGCCGAGATTACCATTGTTTGAATGGAGAGATTCTATTATTTTGTGTATGGATTGATATCTTTCTATCATGATATTTAGCTTTTTGATTTGTAATATTTGTGTAAATATGGTACTGCTACTCATATGTTCTCTCTCTCTCTCTCTCATAATTATTGGGCATGACTATCTATTTTGCACATTTTTAGTCTCTTGTATTTTATTTTTACTCATATTGTGTGCACACAAGTGGTAACGTTGTTGGATTTCTTTTTAAGTATGCATGACTTATTTTCTTAATGATGCCAAAAGGGGCAAGAAAACTAAAGGGGCGGAAAACTGATTCTCAGGGGGAAGGCATCTGATTCGTAGGGGGGACATGTTGAAATCCGGTTCTCAAAAGGAATACCAATTCGAAGTTTGTCATTATCAAAAAGGGAAAAATTGATAAGTTATGCAACTATAATTTTGATGATTTGTCAAACTTCATGGAAGAACCAGATAAGAACATGATACAATCAGTTCCCTTGTGCTCACTGTAGTATACTATGTTATCTGATTTAATTCTTAAGGAAATCAGATAAGGGAACTACAAAGGGAACGGATAGGATCAGGTCCTCAAGTCGTCGCACAAGTCAACTCACCAGCTATTAAAGCTGATGCATTGTACTTGCAATAGTACAACAACACAACTGCCTAGAAACCAGAAATATCCTTGTATCTACTCTCATGATCTGACATATACAAACAACATGGTACAAGGTTTTGACTTAACACTTGCAAATATAAAAACATATATTCTCTCACGTATGCGGCCGCCTCTGTTTCCTTAGGTGCATTGAAGAACAAAGCTGCTACTAAATAAAGGACCAAATCCCAGCATTGGATATGTCTTGTGTCCTTTAGTTTGTTATGTCTTTATCTTTTGTTATTTACTTGTATTCCTATACAACTTTTTAGAAGCATTTAGTAGGACATTATTTAACTATTATTGCTTTTGGTCATTTGACTAAAGTAAGTCAAGAGTGCGGCTTTGTAATAGAGGAGTTTAATTCCTGGATTGCAATAATGACTAAGCAATGCTTATTATATGTTATTGCCGGGAATATAATTACTATTTAAATTAAATATCTGGATTAAGAAAATTCTTTACATCATCCGGGCATATAATTTCTTTCTAAATCATAGGCTAAACTTTTTATGCGCAGCTTGTCATTAGATAAATAACAATAATTGAGTCATGAAAAAAAAATAGGACCTTTCAATTTTTAGAGGGATTAGATTAGACAAAAGCTACTGAATTTTCGTGAATCAACAAATTATATTGTAGATCCGACTCAATAACTACGGTCAAAAGATTCAAACATGAGGTGCTTTTATATACCATATATACCACTCCTTCGCTTCTGTTCAGGAGTATATCTGTTTCTATCATGAGAAGTAGGACCACAAAAACCATTACCTATACCGATTAATTACGATTTGATATATATATTTTTCAATACTTTTCTAACAAACAGGTTGCTGTGTTGTAGTGGTTATCACGTTAGTCTTATACACTAAAGGTAATATGATGTTTGCTCAGTTAGTGAATTTGAAGTCGTATTAGAGAAGATCATGGCTTTTTAATTCATAGTGAACCTGGTTCTCTGTATTGTTTGGTGTACCCTTAATTTCTATAAGTTGTCTTTACCATAAGTCCTCATCTCGTCATGGTGTATCAAACAAATATACAGAAGAACACTGACGGTACTGCCTAGGATAAATATTAAAGATCCTAAAAACCTTTTGATTCCAAAGCTACTTTATTAGATTGTACCATATTATAGAATTTTCCAAAATGTTATTTACTCGCTGAAAGTTAATTAATTAATGACTTTTCAAGAATCTCTCTAGCTAAACGAGTGGAAAATTATATTACCTTTGGGATTATAATCATTGGAGATTAGCCACATAATTATTACTGTAATATATCCGGTTATATACTTTACAACTTCAATGATATTATTTTACGGAAATTTACTTTACTAGCAAAACTTCACTTTACACATAGTATATACTCTTATTAGCCTAGCATATGTTGGGGCCAAATCCCACGAAACCATTTGCCCCATCAATAGAAATTTGGATGCCTTCTTGCTGGATATTCCCAATAATGGAAAGTCTGGTAGGAGATGGAGCGAACGCAAAGCAGAATGTGCCCCTTTCGTCCACTGGAATCAGGAAGTTCCTAGCTGGGAGGGTTAAAATTGGACCGCCCATGAGGAAAAACGAAACGGTTGGTACCCGAACCGTCACAAACCCGTTTAGATCGTAGCATGTGTCGAATATTGACATGGCAGGTGCCCGTGGAAGGCTAGCGGTTTGGGCAATGAATGCATTACGGAACGCCTCGTAGACCGCTGTCGGAAGCCTTGTCACGGCTGTCCCTGTGTCCATGACCACTCCACCATCTCCTACCTCACTCAACCTGAAAACATCTTCAGATATTGCTACACGTGCTCCTCCAACTCCAAGACCCGACAACCCAATATAATAGAAACTAGGGGCCCGTGGGTTTCGGATCAATGGTACCCACGCTGCACCCATGGGTAGTATTTCACGCCCGAATTGAAGTGATCCGGTTGATCCGGTGCCCCGACTAACCAAACAATAAGTAAATGCACCGCCCGTTTGTCCACCGAGTTGTCCCATGAGTGACATGGACCCACCTCCAAGACCTAACAAACCAGCAGCCCCAATAAACATTCCACCGTTACGGTGACCGCAACCAATTGCCACGTCCCGAACCACGGTGCGACCGAAAGTGAGCGTCTCAAGGGCCATGGTCCCCTTCGTGTACGACCCGTCGCCATACATGACTTCATATTTGCAGCGACCTGCGTGGCAGCCCGAGTTCTCAACCCGTTCGCAGAGGGATGCGGTACATGGTACCCCAGAAAAAGAAGCGGAAAGAGACGGGTCAAATACAGGGTCGGACTGGTGGTAGCACTGGGTACAAGGCTGACACTGGACCCACACAATATCACTGCCAGCATCAATGACCATGTATTGTTCTCGAACAGGACTGCCCACACCAATCCTCACGAAGTATTCTCCACTTCCTTGCTCCATACCCGAAATCACCTCACTCCCGAATTCCTCCACCTCATAAACATTATTATTGTTGTTATTATTATTATGATTATTATTATTGGTGGCAGCAGCTTTGCCTCCTGTTATTTTGTGAATGAGTGTATCCACCCTTTTGACGTCTCTTTTCATGCGAGCTTCGAGACGGTGAGGATGATCAGTGAAGTGGGCAAAAGGCAGTTTGTCTCTGTGAAGAAGCTTGAGTTTCCATGGAAACTCTTCTTCTTCTTCTTCTTCTGCCACACCCTGTGTTTTAGACGGTTGTGGGTGGATTCTTATAGATTCTTTAATTGTTTGTTTGACATTAAAGTGTTCGTGGCTGGGAAATGGGATTGCATGGCCAGCTGAGGTTTTGGTTTCAGTTGCGGTTGTAGTGTTGGTAATGGAGAAAATGAACACTGCAAGGAGCAGAATTGCGACTCGTGTTTGTAAGGGAACAAACATTCTTGTTTTGGTTTATAGTTTCTAAGGTTTCTTTCTCTGCTCTTCGAGTTTGGGAGGTGTATTTGTGAGGAAAAAGGATTCTTGGGAAAGGGGGAATTTATGTACTTCGGCTTCTCAGATCTGTACAAAAAAAGGTAATTTAAAAGTGGGGCTAGTTTGGGAAGGGGTTTATGGACAACAGAGTTTGGCCCATTTTTGGAGTGAGAGTGATGTTAGGTTGGGGGTGACTGGTGACCGAGAAAATAATTGAATGATGGGGTTTCTTGTGTTTCTTGGATCCAACAACCCTTCGTTTCCTAATCTTTCTATTTCTCCACGTTTGGATAGGAGACACTTATCATGGTTAAAAATCAAAAGATGAGATTTAATTGAATAAAATAAAGCTCTAACCATAATTAAAGTCTGTAATTTGTTCTTTTATTCATTCCAAATTTGGAGGTTGCAAAGTCTTTAGAGTGCCCGTGAACGGAGGAAGGAAATATATTTAGAAATCTTTCTTAGCTATCGGGGAAGGGTAGAGGAGAACATAAGTAACCATCAAACAATAGAACCTCACCTCGAACAAAGGCCCTCGGAAGAGCCTGAAGTAGAGAAACCTACAAATAAATAAAAGAACACCTGTCAAAAGCTTCACCTCGGTAAATCTTTGGAATAAAGATCGTCAGGCCGCCGACAATTCCCAGGGTTCACTAAAACAGGGGATACTCCGCGAAAGAATATTGGGTGACCTGTCGAGCTGATCCGGCACCAAGTGGGCCGCACCTCTAAGGACTCAATATGAAACAGAAAGGTGTTCCTTTAAGCCCTAAAGTCGTCCGCTTTCTCGCCGGTCGCAGAAAGTCTTTTAAGAAGAAGGCTAATATTTTTTGCAATCTCAAAATTATAGTTACACATTATTAAGATCCCTTCTCTCCTTTTTGTACCCCCTACTTTTCAGTTTATGCGATTCTATCTTTTTTAGTTTATTCGAAAAAGAATGTTTCTTTTTTAATTTTGGAAATAATTAAGGTTAAACGTTCAATTCTATGCTTAATAAAAAGTTTTTATAACCACACAAATACTCTGGCATGTTTATCACCATAAGTTTCATAAGAATTATAGTCATATAGCTTGTTTAAGATCACAAATTCCAAGAGTTTTTTATTTTCTTATACTCCGTATCTAGTCAAATATGTTTGTATAGGCCAAAACTTAACCTCATGATAATAAATGGGATCGACCCATTTATTGAAGCCTATTCGTGATTATAAGATTATCGGACAGTTACTCGATTTGGCAACTAAGGCCACAACCTGGCCGTCCTTGTGAGGGCCTCCCCTCAGTGTGGTCCCAACCCCTTGGCGCCAGCTGGCAGGTCTCCTAGCTATACATACTAAGAGAAAAAACCCTAAAAGGGGGCTGCTTCTTCTTCTTCACATCTACTTCTAAAAGAAGAGATAATAGATGATTGTAAGGCTCTGAACCTCTCAATGGAGAGGCAGACCAAACCAATCTCGTTATTAAAAGATCTTCACCCTCCTCCCTTTTACTTATAACTGTTGCTTTTGCATCTTACTCATTTAGTCTTTTGGTTTATTACGATCTGCTATGATTGACCCTTCATTTACTTTAGTTGTTTTATGCTTATAAAGTATACAAGAACTTTTGAGCAAAACAATGTTGACATAATTTAAACGGAAGGAGCATTAGTTTTCTTTTCGTGAGTTAATTTTTTTTTATAACTACAAAATCTTCTTACATTCTTGTTAAATATGAGGAATATTAGAAGTAGATTCCAACATAATAACAAAAACTAAAGAACGGTACAAACCCATTTGGAGGCTCCACTTAAGTTGCCATTTCTCTATTATTTCCATATTTAGAACAGTGGAAAAAAGAGAGTCAATCTTCCAATATCTGGCAACCATTATAATCTATAAATTTAACTCCATCTATATACCACCACAAAACAATTTGAATAAGGCAATTTGTTACGCAAGAATAGCACAGAACACAGATACAAGGTAAAAAGAACTGTCGAATCATTGTCAATGTTTTCTTCTGGTCTCCTAGGAAAAAAGAAAGAAAAAACAAAGGACAATCACATAGATTTATACAAGGGGAAATTAAACTTGAGCTAAAAGAGGCAAACAATATTATTTGGGAATGGATAGAAAAAGGAATTCAATATTTTAACTATAATTAAGGCTTTATCTTATTCATTAAATATTATCCATTGATTTTTAACCATGACAAGTATCTCCAATCCAAATAGGAACTTTGAGAAATAAAAATACTAAAAAATGGATTGGAGTTGAATCCGTGTTTCTTAGGTAGCCTTATACTTGCTTTATTATGGGTGGAGCTCCTCTCCATTTTTCATTATCTTCATTTTCTCAAGTTCTTACTTGAATAGGAGACATGTGTCATGGTTAAAAAATAAGTATTGTTATGAAATAATATAAAAGACAAGAACAATATAGAGAGAATAGGGAGAGAAGTATTCTTATTGATACTTGGGATAATATACAATGGGGTAAGACCCCTCTATTTATAGGCATAGAAAAGACTTAGCCTCAAAGTAAAACTCTTCTATAAGATAGACATTCACTCTAATTAGAGTTCTATTTATAACACTCCCCCTTGAATGTCTATTCAACAACGTGCCTCGTTAAAACCTTAAAACCAAAACCCAATGGGAAAAATTAAAGAAAGGAAAAAGAGTACACATGTTTGAATATGCGCCTATTGGTTGCCTCGTTAAAAACCTCGCAAGGAAAACCCAATTGGGACAAAACCTTGTAAGGGAAAAAGAGTGCAACGCGCATTAACTCCCCCTAATGAGTACATCAATTTATATCCTTGAGCATTTGCATTCCAATCTAGTGCATCATCTTCAAAACGATCTTTGGTAAATAAATCATATTGACTTGAATAAATACTCCGCACCTTGAAATCATCATTCTTGATAGATATGAACATCTTCATATAATGTCGTGGAATAACTTTTCAATATCTCCATAGATGCATTCTCAATGCCATCATGCTTATAGTTATAGCAAGATACATATGTACACAAATTGTACTAAGGATGTGGTACTTCAGGACCAAGAATTGCATATGCTTCAAGCAACTTAAATCTTTCAAGTTAAGTCATATAAGCCATATAATAGACTTTAGATGCATATCAAGTTTTCCATGTCATGCTAGACAAATAAGATATCGAAAACTGATTATACATACCTTTGACTTTATACTTTCAAGCATTTGAACTATAGGTTCAAAACTACATGTCTTTCATATGGAATCAATTCTTCTTGAATTGTATCTCTTCCATTTAGCTACTTTCTTTGGGTCAGCAAATGCGTATAGCATGCTTTGCAATATGTTGCAATTGAATTATCCCTTTTATGAACTTCAGGTTCATATCATGATATTCGGGGATATACATATACAAATGATAATTCATCCCATGTAACCTTTTCTCAAGTGTTTATCATGTCCCCCCTCATGTTAGAAAAGCTAACTTGTTTCCTCAACTTTGGAAAATCATCTTTGTGCATTATCATGTCAATATACACGGCACATTAATAATAAGATGAAATTATTTGGTTCCTGACCCTGAACCACTTGTGAGGGGAGAATATAATATACTCTCGTATACAACGTATATCAAACTGGTATATATAACTTTGTTCTCATAAGAAACAGTTTAGCTATTAAGTGGAAGCACTCAATAATTATCTTGCTAAACCAACTTTGATATAAACCAACTTATCAAGATGAACTATCTTGAGTAGAAAATCTGGAAATTATGCTCGAAGATAGATTACTGAGCAATTTACCTCACAAGCACCGGCCAGGCTGCGGGTTAATAACAATTGCGCATGTAACCATTTCATAGATGCATCATATGTGGTATACATGGCAGGTGAATGGGCCCACATTCACCTTTGATATTTCCAGAATTTATGGGCTTCAACCCGAACTCTTTAGTTGGTCAGTTCATTAATGAGAACAAGTGATACAAGAGAATTCGTAAAGAACTTTCTAGTTCTTTGATATTCACCTGTGTGAATTTGCACATCATACTTAAAATGAGATGGCTAATACGAATACTAACTGAACAAATTATCAATATTGGTAAACTTCAAATTTACACCATGACATGTGCACTTATCAATAAACTTCAGGTTTATTATGACATGGGTTTTTATACCAGTAGATATCCACTTTATTGTGGCATTCTTTCTTTTGTGTAGTACAAACTGGAGAACAAAACGGGTAGCTTTTCATATGCAAATTACCCCGCTACAAGTTGTAGTAATAGGAGATATCAAAGCCTTCCTTTATTTATAGTCTCAATATAATCAATCGCTTTCGCGTGTACTTTGGAAACTGAATAAGTTTCTTTGAGACTTACAACAACACAATACTCAATTGTGTTTCTCCAACATAGTAATAATTGGCTCTTCTAGAGCTCTCAATTAATTTTGTACTACCACAGATTCATCAACATCCATGTGGTGAATATCTTTCTTAAAGAGAAAGTTATACCATTATGGTCATGTCAAACTTATATGCAAGATACGTTTCTTGCATTATCGTTGTCCTTTAATAGTCATATTTCCAAAATACTTTGGCGTACAATAGGTACGTGACCAACGATTATTCATGCCATATATCATCTCAAACCTCCTTCTAGGGGTGAGTGTCGTATCATCTCAAACCTCCTTCTAGGGGTGAGTGTGGTATATTTAATACCAATTTCATGTTCATATTCTTCCAATAATGAATATGTATTCGTGAATCAGATGTTGTCACATTCACTTCGGGGATATGTGATTTTGTTATCCTTTTCAAATCTATAAATGCATCAGGCATTTGATTTGCTATTCTTTGCAAATGGATAATCTTTTGTGCCTCTTTCACAAATAGAGGTATGTGGATCAAGATGAGATAATGATGCATTTTTCCATAAAATTTCCCGTTTGGTTTCATCAACTTCTCCCTAATTTTGGGAAAAGTGTCTCATCAAATTGACAGTCTGCAAATCGTGCAGTGAACAAATCTCCTGTCAATGTTTCGAGGTAGCGAATAATGGAGGGCGATTCAACCTCAACATATATTCCTAACCTTCTTTGCAGACCCATTTTGGTGCGGGATGGCGGTGCTACAGGCACATATACTGCGCATCCAAAGATTCTTAAATGGGATATATTGGGTCCATGACCCAAAACCAATTGCAACGGGGAATATTTGTGTTAATTCGTCAGTCAGAGACGAACTAGCATTGCTGTATGCAAAATGGCGTGTCCCCAAACCGAAGTGGGCAGCCGACAAACTAAAATGGTGCATGCAAAATGGCATGAACCCAAACCAAAGTGGGCAGCCGACGAACTAGCATTGCTGCATGCAAAATGGCGTGAACCCAAACCGAAATGGGCAGCCTCGTTTTCATGAAGAATTCAAGATTATTCTCATATATTGTCTCAATATGATATCCATTTTGAATGATATCTTTAAAACTCAACAAGTTCCTTTTAGACTTGGAGGAGAACATTGTGATTGATATCATTAAAACTCAACAAGTTCTTCTTAGACTTGGAGGAGAATATTGCATTCTCTAAGATAAACGTCGTGCCTTTGGGCAGAGTTACAGTTGCTCTTCCGGAGCCTTCAATCAATTTAATTCCCATGGTTTGATATACAAAAGAAATACACGAACATAAGAATAAACAAGTTCAATTCGTTTGTGTCACGTAATATTTTCAAAATCTGCTGATGTCAGTTGACTAAATAAATCAGATAGTCGATTATATGTTTTCCATAATCGATTACTATGCAGTTTGAAAATTTCAGTTTAAGCATTTTCATAAAACAATCGACTGTTAGACACACACAATCGATTGTTGAGCATTGACAATCGATTGTTAAACATAGACAATCGATTGTTGACAATTTTTGAAAAATTCCAGATCTGTTTTAAGACAATCGATTGTTAAATATAGACAATCGATTGTTGGCTATTTTGAAAAATTCCAGAGCACACTGCCTTAAGACAATCGATTGTTAAGCATAGACAATCGATTGTTGACTATTTTGAAAAATTCCAGATTACACTGTCTAATGACAATCGATTGTTAGACATAGACAATCGATTGTGGATGATTTTTGAAAAATTCCAGATTACTGTCTAATGGCAATCGATTGTTAGACATTGACAATCGATTGTTGACTGTTTTTAAAAAATTCCAGAAACACTGTTTTAAAGACAATCGATTGTTAATCATAGACAATCGATTGTTGACTGTTTTTGTAAAATTCCAGATCTGTTTTAAAGACAATCGATTGTTGATCATTGACAATCGATTGTTTTGCAGTTTTTATGCGAAATATGAGATAACCAACTAGTTTTTAAGGTTAGTCGATTACCTCTACTGGAAAGTAAAAATATTATTGATATTTGAGCATATTGATACATTCTAAAGAACTAATACTAACATTATATCATGAACTAACTAATACGAGCTAATACTAATGGCTATTAGTTTATTCATTCACTAATACAAACAAGTAAAATAAAATCAAATAGCTCCATCTTCTTTCATCACGGATCCATCACCGATTAGGTGGTCTATCTTCCCCTCGGGTTGCTCAAAGAAGTCTGCCACATCCAAGTGGGTGATGTCAAAGTTGTCGTCAGAGACAAAATTCGTTTCAGGGCGTTTACTCTTTCGAGATGCTTGATAAAGGTCAACCAAAAGTCATGGTATACGACAAGCCTTTGACCAGTGCCCGTTTTCACCGCAACGATAATATATAGTTTATAAACTATTTGCTTTTGGGTTCTTATCGTATCGTGCTTGTGGCAGAGTGACCAACTTCAGGTTGTCATATCTCTTCTTTAAGCCATTCCACAAGATAGGTGGATCTTTGACGGTGAGATATTCAATCTTCAAACCTTCATCAAGGTGATGGCGCAAGAAAATCAAGGCCTTCGCACATTCTTGGGTGGATGCTTTTTCTCTATCTTTGATGGTGTCTCCGAGACCCATAGCATCTAAGTGGATTTCAGCATCCAACACCCATGTCATATAGTTCTTGCCCGAAATTTCAAGGGCAACGAACTTTCTTTTCATAATGTCAGACATAAAACAAATTTACATCAAGAGCGTGTTCATACTTACGGGCTCTATTACAATTATCACATTCACTTCAGGGAATGGATCATAATCATGTGCTTTACACAATCTCATGTCAAATATTACTTTCATAAAGTGAAAGATTATTTTGAGAATCTTTATTATTCTCATTATCACAATAATGACGATTATAATTTCGTCTATTGCCATGTCCACATCCATTGATACCTTTACGGTAATAATTTTGTCTTCTTTCAGACTTATCAAATTCTGCTACCACATTCTCTAAAGGGAGTGGAGCAAATTCAATGGGACGGATTTTTAATTCTTTGCCCACAATCATACATGAATTTAATCATGGCAGGGCATAGAGATTTAACCACTTCATGTGGTTATAATTTCATACAAACTCCATTAGAGTTATAATCAAACTTTGTTTGTATATTAAATCAAATCGTAGAATTTTAAGAATTTGAAAGGGAAAAGTAAATTACTTACCTTTAAGGTATACCGATTATATTTTCAATGTTTTCTTCCTTTTCTCCACTGATGCAGACGACGGCGGCTCCGATGCGGAGAAATTGACGGCGGCTTAATCTTCTTAAAGAGCTTCTTGAGACGGTAGAGTCTCATGCTGATAACGTGTTATGAAATAATATAAAAGACAAGAACAATATAGAGAGAATAGGGAGAGAAGTATTCTTATTGATACTTGGGATAATATACAATGGGGTAAGACCCCTCTATTTATAGGCATAGAAAAGACTTAGCCTCAAAGTAAAACTCTTCTATAAGATGGACATTCACTCTAATTAGAGTTCTATTTATAATAAGTATTGAGTTTTAATTAACCAATACAAGATTCTAAACCATAGGTATGATAACAAAGCATTTCCTTATCGGTCTCTAAACTTCCCAATAATTTTCCTCTTTTTCGAGATTTATTTGAACATTTGATTGTATCACTTCTTTTCTTCTTTTTCGCGCCTGAAATCATTTGTTAGTCGAAATATATAGTTCTCGTATTTCGAGTTAATCTTTCCTTGATTATTTGCTGTGTTTCAATTTTTCTTTAATTTGTTTGGTACTTTTCTTTATTTTTTTGAACAATTAATAAGTCAATATGTTAATTGTATATGATAAAATTGGTTTATATGAAATGATCTAATGGAAGTGTGACATGTGGAACCGGATATATGTAGAAGACAAATCGAGTAAGAATCAATACCAGGGGCAACAACTGCAGTTGGCATCAGATAGACCCTAAAGGGAGCACAATCAATGTGAACGGATCCAATATTTGCCGCTGGATGACATTCAATGAAGAACCCTAGCATTAAATGTGTAATCGTTGTAGAGAATATTTGCATTCATTTCCTGCTGTTACATATTCATTAATGACCACTTTGTTGTTATTTAAGAGGGGCTTGATCCTAATATATTATTTCCCTAGGGATAGCTATAAATAGTATTTCAAAAAGAACACGAAATTCTTGGCAAAACTTGTGCTACGTTCCATTCTCAAGCTCAATAAGATACGTTTACTTGTTCTTTCATATTATTCTTATTTTTGTCCTCGGAAGTATCGCTCCCAGAGCCAAGCTTGTCATTTTTTTTTAGCGCTAAGTCTTATTTTAATCTTATTAATTTATTATTTTGGATCAAATCAGTTCTCTTGTCTATAAACCACGTAAAAAATTTAACTGTACCGTTTTACGGATAAACAATTTGGCGCCCACTGTGGGGATTAGATAATTGCGTACTTTAGTTAATCCTTTTCATTTATTACTAACTTGGTTGATTTGTTCCTTAGCAAAAAATAAAAAATGGCAGCTAGCGATGCCAATATCCCACACAATGTTGAGGCGCATGAAAATCTATCTCAACATGAGGATTCAATCGGCGACACCCACAACGAGGGGATGTGGAGATTCCGATCCATAGTAGACAGTACCCCTCGACATGTGTGCGAGGAAACTCCCAATGATGCTGAAAATGAATTCATTGCGGAACGGTAAGGATTTTGGGAGAGCAACAGTAAGCCATTGCGGGCTACCTTTCAAGATAGGACCAAGTCATGATGAAATTGAAGCAAGCGTTGTTATGTGCTTCCAATAATGCAAACAGAAGAGGCTCGGTTCTTTCTGGTGTTCCTACAAATTAGGCGGCTCAAAAAGTCGATAACAACAACCTGAGGGTAAGGTGACTTTGATGGTATCAGGGTTACTAATAGTGGATCCGGTAACATCAATAGTACCGATCCTTCAAAAATGAACTCATAAGATTCATGAGTAAGATATGGATAGGAATGCGAAGGAGTTTCACGCCCGAATGGATCCGATTTCGAGCGCACCACTAGTTTTGAAGGGAGCATATTTAAAGAATTACACCTAGTTGTCGTTTATGCTGAGCGCAACACTGGTGTTAATTCCAAAATGATTCAAGATGCCGGACATACAAAAAAATGATGGGAGTTCGGACCCTTAGGATCACATCAGAACTTATACAAAAGCGGTTAAATGGAACAATTTGGCTCAACATGAGTTCGAGTTGGTCTTGCTGAAAACGCTTGGAGAAACCCTCATAAAGAGGGCCTTGACGTGGTATTCAGTCTTACCCTAGAAATCAATAGATTCTTTTGAAATGCTTGCAGATTCGTTTATTAAGGCCTGTGTTGGGTCCAGAAAGATCCAGGCCTGCAAGGCATACATATTCAGGATTGCACAGGGTGAGTCCGAATTGTTGCAGGAGTTTGTGATCAGATTCCACAAAGAGAGAATGCTGCTATCAATCGTGCCAGATGAGTGATCAGTGGAGGCATTCAGAAAGGTTCTGAACCTAAGGATCTCTAACGCCTCCCATAAGTTTAAAGAAAGCTTGCTCGAATTCCAAAAGACCACATGGTTAGATGTTCATAACCACTATGAGTCGAATATAAGGATAGAAGATGATCAGTTTGGGTTCCCAATATCAACCAAGGGGCGGAACCGAGAAAAGAACCAAGATAAATTCAAAGGCAATTTGACGTGGACCGACGATCTTCAAATAACCATTTCTTGCCTTACGAGAGAGCCGAGGGATGCAGAAGCAAAGGGTTCTGTGAAGACCCAAAAGGTCATCACTTACTTTTAAATGAAAATTTGCATTCCGACGAGAACTTGAAAATCTCTTTTAGCATTACCTCGATTTTCATACATAGTACAACAGCGTAGCTGGAAAGCTTAAATATAAAAATCTAAGAAAAATGATAATGTTTACTATAAAATAAAAATTTGACTTCTGTCAGCATTTTGGGTAAATGGATCCGGACCCATAATTTGACAGTTCCGAAGGGTCAGTAGGAAAATATGGGACTTGGGCGTATGCCCATAATCGAATTTCGAGGTCCCAAATTTGAGAAATAAATTTTTTAAAGAAAATTATTTTCTGAAATTGTTTATAGGATTTTGAAATGAATTTTGATTAGAACATGTTGTTATCGGGCCCGTATTTGTGTTCCAGCTCCTGGTACAAGTCTTATATGTGGTTTCAGATATTTTTGTGAAATTTGGTAGGAAACAGAATCCGTTTGATATGATTCAGATCTTAATTGCAAAATTTCATATTTGTAAGAAGTTTGAAATAATTCTTTGATTTTGAGGTTTAATTCGATGTTAATGATGTTATTTTGGCGATTTGACTGCACAGATAAGTTCATATGATGTATTTGAGTTAGTAAGTGTATTTTATTTGGAGCCCCTAGGGCTCGGGTGAGTATCAGAAGGTTTTATACTTTACAAAAAAAACAGGTTTTCAGTTGCTGGTATTCTAGTATTTTCTTCTTCGCGTTCGCGGAGGACCCTCGCCAACATGATGAGTTAATTGTGCAGATGGGAAATTCCTTCTACATGAATGCAAGACCCAGGTTGCGAACGCGAAGCTTTGGGGGGTCTACCCTTTGCGAACACGGGCCTAGTATCGCGGACGCAAAGGCTAGTGACCTGGTCAGGGGGAAGGGAATATTATACCTGCGCGAACGCGACCACTTGGACACGAACTCGAAGGCTCAAGGATTACTTCTCCGTGAACATGACCTATCTTTCATGAACACGAAGGTCTATCAGATCTTACTCATCGCGAACTTGATGAGCTTATCGGGAACGCGATGATCAAATCTCCCAAGTTATTTTAAAAGTCCAGGCAATGAGGAGTCTGTTTCTGGAAGATGACAATATGGACTCTTTTGTCATTTTCGAGGAGGAAATAGAGGGTGGACCTTCTATACAAGCTGTAAAACGAGGAGAGCACCTCAATAATTGATTCGTATGTACCACCACGGCCCGGAGAGTTTCGGGGTAGCCAGGCTGAACAAAGCACATGAATTACCTTTTATTTTTTGCTAGTTGATTTTCTTTCCGAATTTTCTTTTATTTTGAAAAAGAGCTACGATGTTCAAAACAATTAAGAAATTTATCAAAGCATTTTAGTTTCTTATAAATCTCACTCTTATTATTTTCTTTATTGTTTACTTTATTTAGACATCGTTACTATTATTATATTGATGAACTGACGATTGTGACTTGTAACGAGACAATGCAAGAAACGAACATAGAGTCAAAAGAAGATGATATACCAAAAGAGATTGTTAAAGAGGTTTAAACTTTGCGAATAGGACTAAGTCTAACTTGGATGCAACTCAGGTCGTTTACTTGGGAGATACAGAGAATGTCAAGGAAATGCGTATCAGTGTTCACCTTTGACCGTATGAAAAGGAAGAGTACATGAAATTTCCGAGGGAATATGAGGACATATTCGCTTGGTAATATGATGATATGACCGGTCTCAGTACATCTATTGTAGTTCACAAATTACCGACAGATTCGACATGTCCGTCGGTAAAGCAGAAGCTCAGAAAATTCAAGCCTGACATGAGTTTGAAAATCAAGGAAGAAGTCACCAAGCAAGTCAAAGCCAAGGTTCTTAGGGTGGTAGAGTATCCAATATGGTTAGCCAACATTGTGCCAGTCCTGAAGAAGGATGGGAAGGTTAGAGTCCGTGTCGACTACCGGGATCTCAACCAGGCAAGCCCAAAAGACAACTTCCCCTTTCCAAACATACACATTCTTATTGACAACTACACTAAGCATGAGTTGCAATTGTTTATTGATTGTTTTGCTGGGTAACATCAGATATGGATGGATGAGGAAGACACGGAGAAAATGGATTTCTTCACACCGTGTGGGATGTTTTATTACAAGATGATACCATTTAGGTTAAAGAATGCTGGGGTAACCTACGTGAGGGCCATGACTACTATTTTTTATGACATGATACACATTATATGTAGGTGACGTCATCATCAAATCCAAGAGGGCCGTTGACCATATGGAAGAATTGAGGAATTTCTTCAACAGACTAAGAAGGTACAATCTAAAATTGAATCCCGATAAGTGTGCATTCGGGGTTCCTACAGGAAAATTACTGGGGTTCATTGCGAGTCACCGAGGAATAGAAATGGATCCGTCAAAGGTTAAGGCCATTCAAGAATTTCCACCACCAAAGAACAAGAAGGACGTGATGAGCTTCCTGGGGAGGCTCAACTATATTAGCCGATTTATAGCTGAGTCCACTGTCATTTGCATATCGATCTTTAAAATGTTGAAGAAGGACGCTACTACCAAATGGGCTGATGATTGCCAGAAAGCCTCTGACAGAATCAAGGAATATCTGTCGACCCTTATTACTCTACCTTGCAGTATTGGATAGAGCATTCGATTATGTTATGGGACAACACGATAAAACGAGGAGAAAGGAGCAAGCCATCTACTATCTAAACAAGAAGTTCACCCCGTACAAGGCCCGATATTCTCTATTAGAGCGCACCTATTGCGCTCTGACTTGGGTGGCTCAGAAGTTGGGGCATTATTTATGTGACTATACCACTTATCTCATATCAAGAATTGATCCACCGGAGTACATATTTAAGAAGCCCATGCCCACTGGCAAGCTCGCCAATTGGCAAATACTTCTAAGTGAAATCGACATTGTTTACGTGACTCAGAAGGAAATCAAAGGACCAGCCTTGGTAGATCATCTCGCTGAGAATCCCGTGGACGGAGAATACGAGCCTCTAAACATGTATTTTCCCGATGAAGAGGTATCTTTCATATGAGAGGATATTGCAGAATCCTATGATGGTTGGATAATGTTTTTCGATGGAGCAGCAAGTTTTAAAGGAGTTGGCATAGCGGCAATCCTAGTATCAAAGACCGTCCTTCACTATCCGATATCTTCCAAACTCAGGTTCCCGTGCACCAACAATATGACCAAGTACGAATCATGAAACTTGGCGCTCAAGATGGCCATTGACATGAACATTCAGGATTTGCTAGTGATCAGAGATTTGGACTTTCTCATACATCAGGTTCGAGAAGAATGTGAAACCAAGAACTCTAAGATACTTCCTTATCTGCATCACGTATAAGAGTTGAGGAAGAAGTTCATAAAGACAAAATTCCAGCATATTCCCAGGGTCCAGAACGAGTTCGCCGACGCATTGGCTACCTTATCATCTACGATCCAACAACCATATAAGAATTTCATTGATCTCATCCCGGTAAAGATTTATGATTAGCCAGCTTACTGTGCTCATGTCGAGGAAGAAGCATACAAAAAACCGTTGTTCTATGACATCAAGGAGTATTTGACAACATGAGAATATACAGAACTTGTAAATGCTACTCAGAAGAGCACACATCGGAGGTTATCTAACAACATTTTTCACAGTGAAGGAATCCTATATAGGAGGAATCCCGATTTGGGATTGCTAAAATTTGTCGAAGAAAAAGAAGCATCTAGGTTATTAGAAGAGATCCATGCAGGGACCTGTGGTCCACATATGAATGGTTTTATCTTAGCAAAGAATATACTCCGGGGGGGGGGGATATTTTTGGATGACTATAGAAACAGACTGCTTCTAGTATGTCCGAAAATGCCATCGTTGTCAGATACATGCAATCATGATAAAGGTGCCTCCAAACAAGATTACTGCAACAAGCTCTCCCTGGCCGTTCGTCACTTGGGGAATGGATGTTATTGGACCTATCGAGCCTGCCGCATCAAACGAGCACAAGTTTATTCTAGTAGAAATTGATTATTTCATCAATTAGGTTGAAGCAGCAACATACAAAGAAGTGACCAAGAATGTCCTGGCAGACTTTGTTCGCGGCTATATTGTTTGTCGGTTCGAAATTCCAGAGTCAATCATTACCGATAATGGTTCCAATCTCAATTTTGACCTGATGAAAGCAATGTGTGAAACATTCAAGATCAAACACAAAAATTCTAGAGCCTACAGACCTCAAATGAATGGAGCTGTAGAAGCAGCCAACAAGAATATCAAGAAGATACCGAGGAAAGTGATAGAAAACATAAGCAATGGAATGAGAAATTATCATTTGCTCTATTGGGATACCGCACCATAGTCCGCACATCAACCGGGGCAACTCCCTACATGCTGGTTTATGGTACATAGATGGTCAGTCCCGTTGAGGTAGAAATTCCCACCTTGAGGATCATACAAGAAGAAGAACTTGATGACGCGGAATGGGTAAAGCGGAGCTATGAGCAGTTGGCTCTTGTAGATTGGAAAAGAATGAATACAGTTTGCCATGGTCAATTGTATTAGAACAGAATGTCCAGATCCTTCAACAAAAGAGTCGGGCGAGGAAGTTTACACCGGGGCAGCTGGTGTTGAAGAAAATATTCTGGCATCAAGATGAAGCCAAATGAAAATTCTCTCCCAACTGGCAAGGCTCGTACGTGGTTCACCGGGTTCTAAGAAGAGGAGCCCTTATACTTGCAGAAATGGACAGAGAAGTCTAGCCGAAGCCAATCAATTCAGATGCAGTGAAGCGATACTATGTGTAGCAATTTATGATTTCCTTGTGATGTAACTTGAACTACACCTGAACTGATTCTCGTTTAAGAGGGGATACGTAGGCAGCCTATGGGTTCGGTCACAATTCAATAAAATTTCCATTTCCCCTCTCTATTGGAAATTGGGGCAGAATTTTGAGGAGGACCCTAAAAATTTCGAAGTTGATCGTCAGCCATTCATCGCACACACCGTCATAAGCACCAACCAAATAAATTGGGGCAACATTTTGAAGAGGACCCTCAAAATTCCGGAGTGAGAGAGGTTGCAATGTCTTGAACCACGTCGCAATCGTCGGTTCATCTAAAAAAGAAAAATATTATTTTCAATTATGTATTTACGTTACATTTTGTTACTAAATCATGTATGACTATTACCCAAATTACTTTGTTTAACAACGCTACTCTAATGACACACAACACCAAATGGGATGAGCGAAGTCCACTGGAGGACGGAGTAACCTTCCCCCTTTTACAAAACTCATAATTTTTCTTTAGATGCAGTCACCCAAGGTTTAAATCATCAGATACAATTACACATTCATAATTTTCCATTGTACAACTCTCAGAATCATTTCCTATTTACAATTGTTATCCGCACAGGGCATCCCCAATATCCACAATATCATAATCAGCTATCCGCTGTCATCTACTATATAAGAGACTTTATTACTATCCCCCTATTATTTCTTGTTTTGCATAAGGCTACTTTCTTTCCTTGTGAGACTAAGCACTGTCTCCATCCTGAATTTCCTGCATTGCATAAGGCTAATATTTCCGAGACTAAGCACTTATCTTATGTTTCCTGCATTGCTTAAGGCTACTTTCCTGCCTTCCGAGGTTAAGCTCTACCTCCATCTGCATTTTCTGCATTGCATAAGGCTACTTTCCTGCCTTCGGAGGTTAAGCTCTACCTCCATCTGTATTTTCTGCATTGCATAAGGCTACTTTCCTGCCTTCGGAGGTTAAGCTCTACCTCCATCTGTATTTTCTGCATTGCATAAGGCTACTTTCCTACCTTCCAAGGTAAAGGTCTACCTCCATTTGCATTTCCTGCACTGTATAATGCAACTTTCCTGCCTTCCGAGGTTAAGCTCTACCTCCATATGCATTTCCAGCATTGCATAAGGCTACTTTCCTGCCTTCAAAGGTTAAGCTCTACCTCCATCTGCATTTATTTCATTGCATAAGGCTACCTTTCTGCCTTCCAAAACTAAGCACAGTCTCCATCCTACATTGCATAAGGCTACCTTTCTGCCTTCCGAGACTAAGCACCGTCTCCATCCTGCATTGCATAAGGCTCCTTTATGCCTTTCGAGACTAAGAATTGTCTCCATCAGCATTTCTGTGCATTGCATAAGGCTACCTTATTGCTTTCTGGGACTAAGCTCTGTCTCGACTCTGCATCGGCTTAAATATCGCCACTTTAGTTCTCTTACATGGCAGATATACCACCACCTTTATTTACATCTTGCCATGGCTAAAAGATCGCAACCTTCTGCATTTCATGGGCTGAAAGATCACCAAATTGTCCAAAAACGTCATTGTCGGAGGCACCATTTTCATAGCCCGAGAACGCCATGCCATAGCCTGAGGATTCCGTTTTATCTTTTGCATATCATTATTCAAAGGCATCAAGGCATCATAGTTCGGAGGCATCAATTTCTTAGCCCAAGAATATCATTTCAAAACCTCCGAATCCTTTATTATACACTTCATGGACCAGAACATCATGGTCTGAGCATATCATCCTAACCGTCCAAAGACAACATTCATGGTCTAACGGGAAGTTGCATCACATTCAAAAATTAATGCAAAATATATGTTTGTATTTCTCACTTGCTGGTACACCGGCTAGCAACGACCATCTCAGCATGAGCAATCTCGCTCCAGTTCCAGCAGCCTACCTAATTTCAACTACCGTCCTCAACCTAAACATCGCGTCTGTTCTTTTTGAAAATCTCCATCGGTATATTTTGTCTATGGGTCCTGAACTACATATGACCTTATTCTTGTAATACCAGGGATATGTAGGCAGCTTGGGAGCCAGATCTTTGTCAAAATTCTGTGCAAATCGGCTCTTTCGGTCAAAATTGGCCATCATATCTTTACCTGATAACTCTTTCATTCTTCCCGGGAAAAGAGGGGTAACTGTTGATACCCAATTTTTCCCTAGATATTTTTTTATACTCAAAATATTTTCAAAATAACATATGTATGCATATATAAGTATATCCAAGAGTTTTGATATTTTTTTTAAAATTTTAAGGATTTTCAAAATCAATTTATTACCTATTTTAACAGTACAAAATTCAATAAGTATTCCCAATATTATTATTTTAGTGAATAACTTATTTTATTTTCATATTTACACCAAAATATAATTAAGATAATTTTTTTAACATATATTTATAAATTTATTTGATATTGTTTAAGCGAAAAATTGCAATTATAGCCTATGTTACGATTAATAGCGTTTTACAATTATAAATTTATTTTTAGTATTTTAAGATTAATTTTTATATATTATAATTATTTCACTGCTTTCAATTTTCTTTTAAAATTATTTTACTATTTCTTTATAAATAAAAAGGGCAAAAATGGATATTTGACATTTGGCCACATTTATTTCAATAACAGCCCCAATACATTGCAATTTTGTAGCCCCCAATTTGATTCAATTAAACCAACCCAATTCCCATTTGGACCCAACCCGCGACCCAATTCAAATGACCCGTACGGTCCTTACCATTGATCTAGGCCGTTAATCATTTTGATCAACGACCATATCATCCTTACCCTTTTAACTTCAATTGACTAATCTTAATCCCTCATTTACCATCTTCCACCCGCCTCTGAATCCCACACTCTCTCAGTCTTCTCTCAACTCCCCTTAAACCCTAGTCGCCTTCTACCATCTCCACCCTTAAACTCACGTGAGTCCATGGCTTCTCAAGCCATGAACAACCTGTACTCACCTCCTGCTACTCTTATAAGCCTGATGTTTGAAGGATCAAGGATAGACTTCGAGGGGCTTCACTCAGACCTTCATCGATTCGAGGATTCTGGCCATCTCCGGCTTTACTCTGGTTGCTCTTGGTTTTCTGAGCCTGATTCTAACCTTATCCTACTTAGATCGGACCTTTTCCAAGCCTTTCTCACTCTAGTGTTCTTCTGGAAGCCTAACTATTCGAGGTTTTCTTCTATTTTCTTAGATCTATTGTGTATCGTGCTCTATTTGAGTTTTTGAACAATTTTCCCAACTTTTTCTTTCAAAAGTTACTTCTTCCCAATTTACGCTTTTATTAAAATTTTCAAAATCTTTCTCTGACTTTTCTTTTCCTTTGCTTTGTGTGTATTTGTCTGTACTATGTTCTTATGTTTTGTTTTCTACCACGCATGTTCTTCTACAGTGTTCTTATGTTTTCTCTTTATCACACACGTTCTTTAACTGTGTTCCATTTTTTATTCTACTATATTTTCTATGTTATGTTCTCACATGTTTTCTCACTATGTTCTGCTATTTTCTTATATGCTCTGCCTATTGTATCCTTCGACCATGCGCTTAAGTGTTCACTATTTTATCCTCTGCTTTACATGTTTCATGTTTCTTCTAATAGATTTGTTTAATGCATGTTTTCTTCTACTCTTTCTTCTACTCTCACTATGCTTTGAATCTGTTTCTTCACTCTGTTTGCATTGAAATTTCTACTTTACTTTTTTGATTTCTCATGAGTCTAAATGAGATCTCTGAGCCTGTTTCAACTACTTGCCTCTTCGTCTCTGTATTTGGTTAGAGGCGGAAACCCTAGAATTTGGGGGTTCAGCCAAGTTGAAAACTTTCGAATTGAGATGGTAAAAGCCTAAAAAAACTCATCAGCAGAGTCGCCATGTTGTCGCGCCCCCTTTTTCTAAGGCAAAATCAGGCTTGTGACATTTGGGAGGACAACTTGTTCCATTTTTGGAATTGGAGTTTTTAATTGAAGAGTCGCCACCTAATGATTAAGTGCATTAGGACAGTAAGAGGGTTTTGGATTTAGAAACCAGATATTTTGGTATGGGCTAGAATTTATCCCGATCGGAATGTGTTAGGCACCCCTCAGGATTCACTAGTGTGGTTCGCAACCATGTTACAATTGTGACTTTATATAAACACATAAGCAATTAAGGCTCAAATAAGGACTTGCATTTAACATTGCTAATAAGTTGAATACTTTCGAAGGTAAGCAGAGAGGGCAGAATATTATGAAAATAGACTTACATTATTTTACAAGAATAGATGAAAGCAAATAAAGGGAGAGGGGTCATAGTTTTATGAACAATATGGATCACATCAATGCAATATCCCACAATCACTCCTCAGAAGAGGGGTTGCACGTGATATTACAGCATCGGTCATCATATTCATATTCTACCCTTCCCACCCCATTAAGGTATTAAATCACATAATAGTATTGTTACTTATTGCATGCAACTACCCGTCCCAATCCTATCAGTTATTGAGGCATATGGGACTACTAATCCTAAAGAGGAGGGAGTTGGGGGCCTTTTGAGAGTTCTCAATGGATAAAATTCTAAGGTGACATTCAAAACATATACAACAAATATTGGAAGGCAAGTAAAGAGATATGGCTCAAATAAGCCTCCTTAAATCAAAGAAAGGCATATATTTTAGCATGTCTTACACATACTGGTTTGGTCTGAAATAAATTAAGGCGTAGGATAGGTTGATTTACCACATATTTCCCAGATAGGGAGTCCAAATTAGCCCTGCTTAGATGTGGTTGTCAAAAACTGAACAGTTGATTAATTACCTAATCATTCGTCTATGTGTTAAATGGGACCTATAGACATGATGTCTATTAGCTCTGAGATAAAGGAGTACTGATTACAAAGATCCTATAGGCAGGTCATCTATATCCAATTGGTTATTTAACTCCCATAAGCAGATTTGCCTAGTGACAGATGCATATGCAAATTGAATGAAATCCTATAGGCATGTTATCTATATGATATGCAGAATTTCAGTAACGACTTATGGACATGGTATTTATACGAAGTGACAAAAACCTATGAACATGGCATCTATATGAGATGCGGGAAAGCTATGAACATGGTATCTATATGAGGTGAAAAAACTTATGAACATGGCATCTATATAAAATGCAGAAGTTTTAGAAGAAGTAATTTCCTATAGACATGATATCTATATGAAATGCAGAAATTTAGAAATAACGATTCCCTATTGACATGATATCTATATGAGAGGTAGAATTTCAGAAATAGTAATTCGCTATAGACATGATATCTACCCTTTTGCACACATTAAGTCCCATCCCTTTTTCACTATTCGCCCCAGTAGTTATTGCAAAGTTGTTACAAACCAAATGAATCAGAAAGAAAGTAAAACTACATTAGTGATTACATCTATATCTAATCAGCCTAATTCAGACTTAGAGTCTAATAATATGGGATAAACCAACTTCTAGGATCCAATTTTCAAAGACTTTCTCTTATTTGGGATGTGTCCAAGTTCCAAGGAGCTTCAAGAACTCCTGTAATGCTTACACCCCAAATATTATTGCAGAATCAGATTATAGTGTAATATAGAAGAGCCAACCCTGAAATATCCAAATTCAGAGGGAACTCAAGGTCCCAAGGCAAGGCTCATATGAAGGGGACATAACTTAGAGGCTAGGAATAAGCGCAAGTGCAGTAGAGGGAAAATGGCAAGCTGGTGGTCATGCCAAGCATTTTTGGGGTTCTGGGACACCCCTGACCAGCTTTCAAGTTTCAAATTGGGGATTTAGGACCTATTGAAGGTTAGGTTCAACCCTGGACAACAATTGAGATGCTGCCAGGCTACATCTTAACTTAGCATACATAAAGGAATGGGGATATGGGGATTCATATCAACTAGGATACAAGAAAGGAGTAGACAAGGACATACCTAACAATGAGACATACTGGCATACCCTTTAGCCTACTTAAGGGGTCAAAACTCAGTCCATAAGAAACAATTCTTGTTGCCATGCCCTGAGTCCCCACTTACAAACATATAGAGGGTAAATGGGATGGGGAACTAATGTTTACAACAAAGTAAAGCAAACAGTAGCACATAAGCATTTCAATGTCAAATTCTACAGAAAGTAGACATAGGCACAAAGACTGTAAATACACATATTGGGATTATGCTGGGAATTGAATCAAGACATACCGGTTTTTAAAAGAAACAAGCAAAATAAAGAAACAGTCTTGAGAAAGCCAAAGTGCAGACAAGAAAGTTCAGAAGAGGTTATGAGAATTACAATTGTGAAGTCTGAAGTGTATACAGTTGTGTATTGAAAGTTTGTTTGTGAAAAAGAGGTCGTGCTTTTTATAGTGTAGAAGGCAAGCAGAAATAAGGTAAGAGAATAGTTTGAAAATTAATTGTCAATCTATTAAAAAAGGTTTCCCTTTAATTAAGGTATTTTGATATTAAATGGTAAAAGTAATTAAGGAACTAAATTAATCAAACACTTTTTAAGGTAGTATAATAGGGGTAAATACTTAAAGGTCTGTTTAAGAAAAAGGTCTTGACAATACACGGTTCGTGCAAATAAGGTAAAGGAATCAGTTAACAACCAAAAAATCAAAAGTCAAAGATTTTATATGATTGAACCCAGTCAGAAAAGGTGAAGAAAAGGTTTTCCTTAAGGAAATCAGTAACAATCATTTAAGCCTAAAAGGATTCTGATTCAATCATAAGTTTAAGAACCTTTTAAAGAAGGATTCAGCACACATATAAAGGATACATGCATGCTTAAACATGAAGGAATTTGTCATGCTATTCAATAAAAGAGTCTAGTGTAGTAGAATCAGAATTGTATGCAAATAAAGAAGTTCGAACCTAGTTCAGAGACTCAGAACTTAGTCTAAAAGATTCATGGTTTTATTAACCCTAGTTTAATCATAGGATTATACCTTGGCATAACCCCCAAATTCTACGGTTTTCGCCTCGAACCAAATACAAAGTTTAAGAAGCAAGTAGTTAACGGGCTCAGAGATCTCATTCAGAGATTCACGAGAAAACAAACAAGTACAGTAGAAAGCTCAAAGCAAACAAAGTGAAGAATCTGATTCGAAGCATAGTGAGAGTAGAAGAAACTATAGAAGAAAACATGCTTTAAACAGGTCTTTTAGAAGAAACTTAGAATAGGTAAAGCAGAGAGAAAACAGTGAACACTTAAGCATATGGTAGAAGGATACAATAGGAAGAGCATATCAAAATAAATAGTAGAACATAGTGAGAAAGCATGTGAGAACATAGCATAGAAGACACGGTAGAAGAAAGAACGGAACGTAGTATAAGAACATGCATGATAAAGAGAAAACATAAGAACACAATAGAAGAAGATGCGTGGTAGAAAAGAAAACATAAGAACATAGTACATATAAATACACACAATTGAAAGGAAAAGAGAAGTCAGATAAACATTTTGAAAATTTTTAGAAAATCCTAAATCGGGAAGAAGTAACTTTTGAAAGTAATTTTCGAAAAAGAATGGAAAATCATTCAAAAACTCAAATAGAGCATGAATACACAACAGATCCAAGAAAATTAGAGAAAACCTCGAAAAGTTAGGATTTGAGAAGAACCCTAGATGAGAAAGGCTTAGAAAATGTCCGATCTAAGTCGGATAAGGTCAGAATCAGGCTCAGAAGACCAAGAGCCACTAGAGCAAGGCTGGAGATGGCTGGACAAGGTCAGTATTATTCAGGATAGGCTTCATAAAGCTCAATCCAAGCAAAAAAGTTATGTTGACCGTAAGGTTCGAGATTTAGCATTCTTGGTCGGTGAGCGGATATTGCTTCGGGTGTCACCTATGAAGGGTGTGATGATATTTGGAAAGAAGGAAAAGCTTAGCCCTATATTTATTGGCTCGTTTGAGATTCTTGATCGAGTACGAGAGGTGGATTACAGACGTGCGTTGCCGCCGAGCTTTTCAGTCTTACATCTAGTGTTTCATTTGTTCATGCTTTGAAAGTATCACGGCAATCCATTAAACGTGTTAGATTTTAGCATTGCCAGTAGATATTCTATACCGGCAGGTTCGTTAGTTGAGAAATAAGAGTTTTCCTTCTTTTCATGTTCAATGGAGAGGTCAGCCCGCTGAGGCATCATCCTATGAGTTCGAGTCTGATATGCAGAGCCGTTATCCCCATATTTTCCCCGACACAGGTACTTCCTTCTTATGTCCCTTGGAGGACGAACGGTTGTTTTAGAGGTGGAGAATGTGATGACCCAAAAGGTCATCACTTGTTTTAAAAAAATTCATTTTGAGGCCTTAAAAACCTCTTTCAGCATCACCTCAATTTATGTGCGTAGTCCGGGAAGCCATTATGTGAAATATGTGAAAAATGATGAACTTTGACCGTAAAATACATTTAAGTTGAATTCAATCAATATTTTGAGTAAATGAACCTGGACCAGTGATTTGACAATTCCGAAGGGTCCGTGAAAAAATATGGGACTTAGGGTATACCTATAATCGAATTTCGAGGTCCTAAGCTCGAGAAACGAATTTTTAAAGAAAATTATTTTTCTGCAATATTCATGAGTTTTTGGAAATGAAATTTGTTTAAAACTTAATTGTATCAGGCCTGTATTTTTGTTCTGGAGTCCGGTACAGGTCATATATATGATTTAATATGAGTCTTTTAAATTTGGTAAGAAACGGAAGTCATTTGAGGCGATTCGGATCTGTAGTTGTGAAAATTGATACTTAACAAATTTTGAGATTTTTCTTAGATTTCTATGCTAAATTCGTTGTTTAAGAAGTTATTTTGGCGACTTGATCGCACGGATAAGTTAATATGATGTTGTTGAGTTAGTATGCATGTTTGGTTTGGAACTCCGAGGGCTTAGGTGAGTTTCGAAAGGTTTTAAACTTGGAAAACATTGCGGGTTTTTAGTTTCTGGTGTTCCGGTATGTTGTTCTTCGCGTTCGCGGAAGAACTCTCGCAAACGCGAAGGGTAAGTTAGGCTGAAGGAAACTTCCTTCTACGCAAACGCGAGAGAACAAATGTGAAAGTAATGCTTTTAGGGACCCCTTCACGAACGCGGGCTTGCTATCTCGAACGTGAAGGCTCCAGGGGTTGAAGCTCCCCGAACGCAAGCCTTGTATCGCGAACGCGATGGTTAATTGATCCTGACCCATTGCGAACATGACAGGCCTATCGCGAATGTGATGAATGCATGTCCAGTAATTTTTAAACAATAATAGAACATACTAGATTTCACCAAAAATTCATAACTTCTTCTTCCAAACTCCAAATTGAGCAATTTTTGAAAGAGAACTTCACCACAAATCCATAGGTATATCATCTTAGACTAATTTTATTTAATTTCCATTAACACCCATTAGATTTCTAGGCCTCAATCATGTTCTTGAGGGCAAAAAATTAAGGATTTGGGTAGGTTGGGCTTTTTTGCATAATTAGGATTTAGACATCGTTTTGGGGTCAAATTATTGAACTAATTACATATTTAGGATCGTGGGTGAATGGGTGATCGGGTTTGGTCCGAACCTCGTGTTTTGACCATGCGGGTTTGGAAAGAATCATAGGAAATCTATAATTAAGCAATGGAATTGGATTGTTTAGCGTTATTGATGTTATCAAGTTGATTATGTCTAGATAAAATTTATTTGGAGCCAAATTCAAAAGGAATAGCGGTGTTTGAGGCTTCAGTTGGCCATGGAAGTTCGACATAAGTGTTTGGTCTAACCTTAACTTGAGGGATTAGGAGTTGTTTCCTATTTTCTAAATGTTATTTGTTGAGTATGACATATAAACATGGTGACGAGTATCGATACGTTGGTGTCAAACATGACCGTGAGTCATAAAATGAAATAGTTGTGTTCTTAATAAATTCTACAAACGCCTAAGTTATTGATTCTCTGTGTTGAGCAAGGATTATGATTATTCTCGTGGTGATTACTTATGATTGAGTATTGGTGCTAGTTGAGGTAATTAGATGTTGGAACAAGTTTGGTTATAGCTGATTTTTTCCTTACTAGAACGTATTTACTATACTGTCGATTTCCTAACCGGGATAGTGTTGTTTCTTTTTTGGTCCATTGTCGGTACTATTGTTGTGATTGGTATGGACCTGTATATGTGGATCGGGTTGTGCGCTATAACAATATTATATTTGGATCGGGTTGCACGTCGCAACAATATTATGCTTGTATCAGGTTGCACGCCCGAACATTGATATAATTGGATCGAGTTGCACGCCGCAACAACAATATAATTGAATCCGGTTGCATGCCGCAACGGTGATAAATAATATGGATGGGTTGCACACAACGATATTGTTATTATATTTGGAATCGGGTTGCGTGCCACAACAATAGATAATACAAAGTGCTTACAGTCCGGTTACGAGTTCCTTATTATTTTGCTGTAAATTCTAAATTATCTTTATGCCTTTTCTCTTAAATTACTGTTGGTAATGATATTCCCCCCTATAGCATGTTCCCTCTCCTACTTTGCTTGTTTATTTCTATTTTATTTTCCGTTGTATATTATATAACTACACAAGTTTATTTGGTAGTTTGGTCCTAGCCTTGTCACTACTTCGCCGGGGTTAGGCCAGACACTTACCGGCACTTAGGGTCGGTTGTGCTGATATTATACTCTGTACCATGTGCAGATCCCGAAGCGGCATCTTTTGGACCGTAGATTTTGGTGGCTACCTTTAGTCCAGTCAGAGATCCCGAGGTAGTCCTGCGGGCATCCGCAGGCCCGGTGTTCTCTTCTATCTTTATATGTATTTTGTTTCATTTACTTCAGAGGCAGATTGTACCTTTCTTTCCAGACATTTGTATGTAGTATTCATAAATGGTCCGTGATATTGTGATACCGGATTCTGGGTAGAGATGTATGTTGGTGTTGCTGTACTGGTTTTTGGCTAAGTTATTAGATTACGTCTTCCGCATATATTTAGTTATTGTTAATATTTCACTGTTGATTGAATTTTGATTGAAATTGTTAAAAAGTGCTACTAAAAGAGTTAGTGATTTTATAATACGCAAATTGCCTAACTTCACAAATAGATGTTATTATGACTCCCAAAATAGAAAATTCGGATTGTGACAATAATAACAAAATAAAAACTGTAACAGCAGTCGAAGCAACAAGAATCGGTTGAGTATTACACATTTGGTGTTTTAAATGATGAGTCTTATTTGATTCTTTAAAGTTGGAAAATCAATATATTCTCAGAATTTAATTAGATTAGCCACCAGAAAATAGCATAAGACGTTCTGTTAGATTTTAGGTAGTGGACTACGGATATTAATGAGCTACTGATGACAAATAAAGCGCAGTCACGTACTTAATTCAAATAATCAATTCTGGGACAAAATTAATATAATAATTTATAACTAGTGGATAGTGATGATGAAATAGATACCATTTGAAAAGGCTTATACTACTCTTCCTGTAGATAAAAGGTAGGTCGTTCGTATAAAGACTATTTATCTCCACTAGATGTAATTGTACTATTTTCACATACCATGTTCAATCTCAGAAAGAAAAAATGAAATAATGAATAAGAGAAACTCTGGTAAATTCGCCTAACTAGAACATTGACCAGGTAAAACTTTTTAAATTTAAGCTAATCATTAATTATCATTATTATTAGTTGTGCCCTAGTTGTTCTTCTACTTTTACAGAGCTTTCTTTTGCCTTACCTTTCAATGGAAAGAGAGTTTAAAAATTTGTGGAGAATCTCTTATAGTCAAACATTTTATTGCATTGAGGTAATCATTTTTGTCACATTCGACACACCAGAGTTCTTTTTCTTTAGAGAAAAAATAAAAGTGATCGACAGACAGAGTCCAAACAAATACTCCAAAAGATTATTTAAGGCAACAAGAATATGTTGACAAAGTCAGGTATATATGCAGAAAATAATAATCAATTATTAATTTCTCGGTTTCCTCTGATTTGTAGTTCTGGTTAAATAATTCTGCATTTTCCATTCTTTTCACCAAACAAATAAAAATATAAACAAAATATTTCCTACAGCCAAAGCCAACAAGAAAACCATGAAATGCAAGGCACATAGGATTAGCCTGGTACATGAAAGCTTCGTAATCGCTCTATCCTTCTAAAATGGCAAGTGGGACTATAAAGAAAAAATCTCAGACTCGAATTTGAAGTGTAACTTACAGGTTTGCAAAAATAATGAGAAGATTATATGTTGGAAACTCAGTATTACTACATTGAACTAACTTGACCTAAAAAAAGGCAATAACAACCATGAGAATAATAATAAATTCATTGAAATCCCACAAGTAGGAACTAAGGTGGGTAGTGTGCACGTGGACCTTTCTACACGTCATTTAGTAAAGTAATCGGTTAAAATTAAAAGAAATCTTACATTTTCAAGACTCGGTGAAAGTGGGACAACTATATCCATCCCCCATTTCATCAATGGCCACAGGGATAGTACCGAATATAAAAGTTCTGCTGGCTGGTGTACCAATTGTGCACAGCATTAACATTTATTGCATTTTTTCACGGACGTCTTTGCATCTAATTCCATTCGAGGCCAGTAATACCCTACTGTAACTAGCTTTAGTACCAACGAATCCGTACCAAAATGGTTCCAATAAATACCTTCATAGCCTTCTCTCATCACGTAATACGCTTCCGTAGATCCTAGACATTGGGCCAACGGGCCTTGGTATGATTTCCTACACAGTTGCCCTCCAATAAGGCAGCAACGAGTCACTTTGGCACATAGTTCCCGGGATGCCTTAGGGTCTTCGAGCAACTTGCCATGCCGAAGATACTCAATGAACTCATTCCTCCAGTCCCATACTAGGTTGGTTGTATTTACTTCACAATAGACGTCCACATCCCGCACAGAATGCATTAGTTGAACGATAGTATTGGAGTCAGATCCTTTTATTTCTGCGGACGATCCCAAATTGGCCATTTCATCTGCTTCTATGTTCTCTTTTCTCGGGATGTGTGTGATCGACCACTCCCTGAATCGTGCAAGCAAAGTTTGAAATTTAATCACATATTGTTGCCTGCATTCCTCCTTTGCGTCGAAAATCCCATACACTTGATTCACTATTAATTGGAAATCACACTTAATTTCAGTGACCTCGGAGCCAAGTCACCCGGCTAGCTCAAGTCTTGCAACATAAGACTTATACTCGTCTTCAATTCTAGTTAAAGAATAGTTTTAATAGCATGTCTTAGTGTTTCCCCCAAGGGCATGATTAGGACAACCCCCAGCCTGGACCTCTTCACATTGGAAGCTCCGTCAGTGAACAAGGTTCAAACTCCTGATGTCATTTCCGATACCAGCAGTGCATATTTAGCAGCCAAGGGTAATAACCTAGAATTGAAATTGTCCACAAAGTTAGCCAAAATATGTCATTTGATCGCATTCCTAGGCATATATTCAATATTGAACTCACTAATTTCAACTACCCATTAGGCTAACCGAGGTCACAATGGTTATCAGGTGGCACAGAAAATAAAGCCTAAGCTTTCGAGAGGCGACTACGAGAGCTAGAGCCAGCTTTTTGAGGTGCGGATAACGAGTCTCCCCTTATGAAAATTTTACTAACCTAATAGACACGAAATTGCATACCTTCATCCTCCCTAACCAAAACACCATTTACCGCCACTTTTGGGACCGCTAGGTATATTAGCAATTGTTCATCTTTCCCCCATATTTTGATAATAGCGGGGGCTTGATAGATAATATTTCCAATCTTTCAAGTCATGCTGACATTACAAAATTTTTCTTCTTCTTTAGAAGTAAAAAGAAGTGATGATATTTTTTCGAGGATCGAGAGATGAACCTGCTTAAAGTGGCCAATCTTCCGGTTAATCTCTGTGTTTCTTGTATGCTCGCAAGCTGGTCGAAATGTCTTTGATGGATTTCATTTTATTGGGATTTACCTGGATCCTCTATGCGAGACAAAGAAACCCAATAACATATCGTAGCAAACCCCCGAACGCACATTTTTTTGGGTTGAGCTTCATGTTAGGCTTCATCAAGATATCGAAGGTCTCTTGGAGGTGCTTTGAATGATCACCTACATTTAAAGACTTGACCAATATATCATATATGTATACTTCCATTATTTTACCTATTTTCTTTTCGAACATCTTATTCACGAGCCTTTGATATGTGGCTCTGACGTTTTAAACACAAAGGGCATTACATTATAACAATATGTGTCAAAGTTCCTTATGAACATATTTTTTTTCCCGAGTTCATATTTATTTGGTTGTACCTGGAATAGGCATCGAGAAGCTCATTAACTCGTGCCCAGTTATTTCATCAATTATTTGATCAAGTTTGGAAATGGGAACGAGTCTTTAGGCCACACCTTATTCAAATATTTATTATCTACGCATATTCCAAAACTAGTTATTCTTTTTTGGAACCACAACTACATTAGCTAACCACTCGGGATATTTACCTCCTGGAAAGAACCGATGTCAAGTACTCGAGTTGCCTCCTACTTAACAAACATGTATCTGACCTCACCCATTAGGCACTTTTTTGCCTTATACGAGGGAAGCTCGAGTCTAGGCTTAGCTTGTGCACGGCCACCTCTAGTGGGATACTTGTCATATCCAAGTGAAACCATGAAAAATAATCAATGTTAACTTTAAGGAAATTAGTGAATCCTGATCTAAGTTAGGGATTGAGTCTTGTTCCTAAGTGAAACTTCCTCTCCAAGAATTCTTCGAATAAAGCCACCTGCTCGAGTTTTTCTGTCGTGTATTTGGTCATGTCCATCTCTTCCCGTACTTGAAAGTATCTCTATACATGGTGGGATTCTGATGACTCCTTGCCTTTATCGGCTTCATTAGGCATGAGCGCACGCGCCAGTTCCTGTAATTTCTACTTGCTGAGCTCATGAAAATGACACTAAGTTCATTTCTCTTAATGTCGGTTGATCCCCTCTTATCTGTTTGGTTCCCTTTAGGATCGGGAATTTAAGCAGGTGGTGACGCATTGATGATACGGCCTTCATCTTATGCAACCATGGACTACCAAAAAGTATGTTGTCGCCCATGTTGCTGTCCACCAGTTTAATTAAGGTGTTCTTTGTTACTCTTTCGGTGTTCACGGGTAGCAGGATCTCTCATTGGGTTGTCAAACTTGCCAGGTAGAACCCTCCTTGATGTAATGATACTTCTGGTTAATTTGGATTGTTCCAGAACTCTCCATTGAGTGATGGTGGCTGAGCTCCTGGGTCAACCAAACCATGCTTAATTTTGAAATATAGAACATTAAAAGAGATTATCAGGGTGCCATGATATAGTAGAAGAAGTATGTCACCGTCTTCCTCCGTGAAGGTGATATCGTCTTTGCAATGTCCCGGAGTCTATTGTCGTGGGACAAGAATACCTTTTTCTTATTGGCCACCAAAAAGTTACACCATTGATTTCATTCCCTCTGAATATCATGTTGATAATCAATCGAGGAGAGTCTTCTCCTATCTTAGAGGGTTCTGTGTAATATCGGCTACGACCATAATTGTTCTTGCCTCAGTTGCTCAAGAACTCCCCGAGATAGTTTTTTCAATAACCTAGCCACCTGATCGCGCAAATGCTAGCAGTCCCCAGTTCTGTGGCCATGAGTCCCATGATATTCGCTCTATAAATTAGGATCTCTCTAGCTGGGATCAGATTTGATTGGCTTCTAGAATTGTGTTTTTTAATAATTGTTTTCATCGATACTAACTCCACTATGTTGATGTTGAAATTGTATCTAAAAACCTGGATATGTAGATTCTTGGGTCCCAAATACCGTTTTTTCTTGTAATTGTCTATTTTTCCAGCTATGGTCAGTTGTTCTATCGGGAGCGAAGTATTCCGAGGACTGGAACCTGTCACGACCCAGATTTCCACACACTCGGTAGTCCTGATGGCGCCTACTCATAGAAGCTAGGCAATCCGCGAAATATAAAAATCACTAACTCTTATGTTTTAACCCTTTTTAAAATCTTAGATTAACAGTAATCAACATTGAATATTAATGATAACAGAACAAGTGGAAGACTTAAACAGATAAAAATTACCAAAAATCAGTACTACAATGCCAATATATTCCTTTACCCGAAATCTGGTGTCACAATATTCACGAACTGTCTATGAGTAGTACATACAATTGTCTGAAAAAGGAAATACAGTCTGTCTCGAAAACAAGTGAAAACAAAACATATAAATAGATAGAAGAGAATGCTGGGCCTGCGGACTCCTGCAAGACGACCTTGGAAACTCTGGATAGACTGAAGGCTGGTTCCCCAAGTGATACTGACCCAAAGTTTCTCCAAAATCTGCACATAGTGCAGAGTGTAGCATCATCACAACTAACACCATGTGTTGGTAAGTGCCTAGCCTAACCCTGGCTAGGTAGTCATGATGCTAGGAACACACTCCAGATAAACATGTGCAGTTATATAGTATACATCGGAAAATAAATAGGAATAAATAATTTAAATGGGAAGGGTTACATGCTACGAGAAAAATATCAAATCCAGCAGAAACTTAAGAGAATTCTGAGAGAACAATTCAAAATCAACAACAAAACAATAATGATACTGTTGCGACACGCAACCTGATCCCTCATTATTTAACACTGTTGCAACGTGCAACCCGATCTGTTTGTATCATTGTTGCAGCATGCAAGCAGATCCATTTATATGACTATTGCGACGTGCAACCCGATCCAAAATAGCATTGTTGCAGCGTGCAATCTGATCTAATATAACATTGTTGCGGCTTGCAACCCGATCCATTTATATCATTGTGGCAGCGTGAAACCCAATCCAAAATAACATTATTGCAGTGTGCAATATGATCCAATATATTTAAATGCCTTTAGCAACAACCACACCAAGAGTCCTAGCAAGGAATCAACAATAAACTACACTATCCCGACAAGGGATTCAACGGTAAAAATAAATATGTCCCGGCAAGAGAGAAACAACTATAACTAATCTTTACCCAACTTCTACTCATCTCAGCTAACATCAATACTCAATCATAGGTAATTTCCACGAAGAAAACTTAATCCTTGTTCAATATCAAGAATCATCAATAAAGCATCTGTAATATCATTTCATACTGATCGCGCTGCTGTTATCACAAAATATAGGTATGTATCCTACTTCAATTCCAAAATCTACCAATTGTTGCTTGATCCATAGTAGCTGAGCACAACATGAGGCGACAACAACATACTCAGCTTCAGCAGTAGAGAGGGCCACTGCATTCTGCTTCTTGGTAGCCCATGATACAAGACAAGATCCTAGGAATTGTTCCATACCTAAAGTTCTCTTCCTGTCTACTATGTAACCTGCATAATCATAATCAGCATATCTAATTAAGTCAACATTACTACCTTTTGGATACCACAAGCACATATCAGTTGTGCCTTTTAGATATCCCAATATTCTTTTGACTGCAATTAAGTGTGACTCTTTTGGGTTTGTTTGGAAACGAGCACAAAGTCCTACACCGAAAACAATGTCAGGTCTGCTGGCAGTAAGATACAAAAGTGAACCAATCATACCCCTGTACAACTTTTGATCAACTGGTGAACCAGGTTCATCATCATCTAGTTTTATGGCAGTTGCAATATGAGTATCTATTTCTTTGGATTATTCCTTTTTAAATTTCTTGATCAGTTCTTTTGTATACTTCTGCTGATGAATCATGGTACCGTTTGGACTTTGTTTGATTTGCAACCCTAAGAAGAAATTGAGTTCTCCCATCATACTCATTTCAAATTCACTGCCCATTAGTTTTGCAAAATCATTGCTCAACCTCTCTGTAGTGGCCCAAAGATTATGTCATCAACCTTAATTTGAAAAACAAGAATATATTTACCTTTTTCCTTTAGGAACAAAGTACTTTCAATGTTACCTCTTTTGTACCCATGCTCCAGAAGGAATTTTGACAATCTTTCATACCAAGCTCTTGGGGCTTTCTTGAGACCATAATAGCCTTATCCAGGTTGTATACATGATAAGGACATTCTTTGCTTTCAAATCAAGGAGGTTTCTTCACAAACACTTCTTTTTTGAGATAGCCATTTAGGAAGGCACTTTTCACATCCATTTGATGAAGAGTGAATTCCATATGTGCTGCAAAGGCTATGAGAAGTCTAATTGCTTCGAGTCTGGAAACTGGAGAAAATGTCTCATCATAGGTAATGCCTTCATCTTGACTATAACCTTGAACTACCAACCTTGCCTTATTTCTTGTAACTGTTCCATCTTCATTCAACTTGTTTCTGAAGACCCATTTTGTCCCAATGATTGACCTGTCCTTAGGTCTTGGAACCAAGTGCCAGACTTGGCTTCTTTCAAACTGATTGAGTTCTTCTTCCATTGCATTTATCCAGTTTGCATCTTGTAGGGCTACATTCACATTCGTAGGTTCAATCAGGGACAAAAAGGCATCAAATGCACACAGATTCTTCAGTTATGATATAGTCTTGATTCCAGATGTGGGATCATTGGTTATGTTCTCAATGGGGTGCAAACTTAGGTACTTTTAAGATTTTCCCACTAGTTGGTTTTTGCTAGCTTCTCCTTCATTATTATGTTATAGAGGAACAAGTTCAGGTACATGTTCCTTTAGAGGATTTTTTGCATTTTCTCTTAGGTTGGTTCCCCCTGTCAGATTGCCTAGGGTAAAATAACATGTTTCATCACCTTTTCCTTCCTTGGATGCCTCCTTGACTTGTGCTTTGACTTAAGTCAGTTGTCTCACCAGTCCAATGACTTCATCTTCATGTTCCTGTCTATCAAAAAGAGTGTTAATTTCATCAAAAATAACATGTATACTTTCTTCTACACATAGAGTTCGTTTATTAAATACTTTATCTTTGATATGTGAAGAATATCCTAAGAATACTCCCTCATCACTTCTGGTATCAAACTTACCAAGAGAATCTTTTCCATTATTGTGCGCATAGCACTTGCAACCAAAAGCCCTTAGGTGGGATATGTTTGGTTTTCTCCCTTTAAGTAACTCATAGGGAGTTTTCTCTACCAGTGGTCTGGTCATACACCTCTTTATTATGTAGCATGCTGTATTTATTGCCTCTGCCCAAAAGCTATGAGGTAGTTTACTGGAAAGTAACATGGTCCTTGCCATATCCTCAAGGGTCATGTTCTTCCTTTTAACTACCCCATTTTGCTGAGGAGTTCAAGGGGCAAAGAAATTATGATCTATTCCGTCTTCATCACAAAATTCAGCAAACTTTGCATTTTCAAATTCAGTTCCATGATCAGACCTAATGGATGCAAGTTGATTTCCTAATTGTTTTTGGATTTTTCTAAAAAAAGCTGTGAACATTTCAAATGCTTCATCTTTAGAAGTTATAAATAGCACCCAGGTAAATCTAGAATAATCATCAACCGATACCATAACATATCTTATACCACCTCTGCTCATGGCTCTCATTGGACCACATAGATCTATATGAACCAGTTCCAACGTCTTGGACGAGCTTACCATTTTCTTAGATTTGAAGGATGAACTTACCTGCTTCCCCCTTGCACATGCCTCAAAAACTTTGTCTTCCTTGAACTTGATATTAGGTAGCCTTATCACCAAGTCCTTGGAGACTAATTTGTTTAATTGATTTAGACTAGCATAACCAAGTCTTTTGTGCCAAAGGATGGGGATCATTTATTAACACACTAAGACATGTGAGTTCATTTTCAGAAAGAGTCGACAAATCTACAATGTAAATATTGTTAAATATTCTTCCCTGCAAAACAATCTTGTCAGTAGTAAGGTTAATCACAAAACATTTTAAGGAAGTGAAAGCCACTAGATTACCTCTGTCACACAGCTGTGACATACTTATCAGGCTATATTTGAAGCCCATCTATCAAATAGACATTCTCAATGGAATGAGAGTATATCTTTCCTACCTTTCCTACCCCAATGATCTCAGCTTTCTTTCCATTTCCAAAGGATACATTGCCTCCTCTTAGGTGCTCAAGTGAAAGAAACTAGTCCTTGTTACCAGTCATATGTTTTGAGCAACCACTATCTCTGCACCAGATTTGGCTACTTCCTTTCACTTGGACCTGCAAAATGAAATCATGGGTTTGTCTTAGGAATCCTATTGTTAATAAGCGTCAATACCATAGAAACTTGGGGGGGGGGGGTGATTTTTTTGGTACCTAATTTTTGCGTTAGAAGAACCTGGTTCTTCTTAGTGTTCTAACTACAGTAGTTTGCGGAATTATACGAACTGAAAGTAAAGTGCACCGCGATTTTTATGTGGAAAACACTTTGCTCAAAAGGTAAAAAACCATGACCTACTACTCAGTAGGATTTTCTCAAACTCCACTAAAAATCAATGAGCCAAAACAGCATTTACAAATACTCTTTGTAATCCTAAGGATTAAACTCTAATCCAGTGTGGCACACAGCCTCAGCTGCTGCGACACTATCAACTTAACTCTAACTTGAATACTCAATGTACCTAATAGAATTGATTCTAACTAAGCTGAAAGGTACAATATAAAAACACCTACTGCAATTGAACTAGAAATAAAGAAAGACACATAAAACTCTTTGTGGAACTTGTTCTTCGGTTCATGTAGCTTCTAGTTGGTACTCTTGAATTACACACGAACTGCATGCAAAAAGCCTTGCTATTTTGTTCCAATTTCACGTTTAAATTCTGTGTTTTTGTGCAACTGATTTAATGTGAGAACATCCTGCAATTTATAGAGTTATTAGATGAAGAAACAACTAGAGTTCTGATGCAACTCTTCCTTGGTGGAAGCGTTCTAGTTGATTTCAACTTCTAACTCCTTCTCTATCTTGGATAGTATTCTCTTTGATTAAGTACTCCTTCTCCTTATCAATTATGCAACCTTTTCGATCAAGAGATATTAAATACACAAAGTTAAGCTTATCTCCTTCACGTGAAACCCACATTCCTAAATTTACCCGTTTTATGAACCTGAGGGATGGACCACTGGGATGGACCTGGTTCATCCTGAGTTCCTTTGTCAATCTTCAAAACTTAACCTTTATTTGGGCCAACAAATTCCCCCTTTTTGATGATGACAAACTCTGTACTTTTTATAAGCTTAGGCCCTGCTTCAACTCAGCTTAACATCTACACAATGTAAGAAATATTTTTCCTTTTTATCACTTATCATCAAGGACCAGATACATTAGGTTATAAACATCACTGTTCAAAGTGTAAAGCACAACCTCTTTCCCACTTTTGGCATTATCGAAAAGTTTCATAAAAAATGTGAGATAACCAGATTTTAAAACTTACTCATGGACACTGGGGATACTTCAAATGCAATCATGGATTAATCATCATAGACCAAGTTAAGAATTTTAACCATCAAAAAAATATAAACAAACGGTTAGAGCAAAAATAGTGAATTTCATTGATGATTGATAAGATTCTACCATAAAGCATAAGAAGAAATAAAAATACTGAAAACATGAGCAAAAGAAACACAACGTCCCGGACTAGGTCACTGGTTGATCTTCACTAGGCTAGGAGACTTAAGGCTTTGAAGAGGTAGGGCTGAGTTATTTGCTTGGAGAAGTTTCAACATGTCTTGAAGTATTACATCATTCTTCTCCTTTTCTCTTGAAAGTTCAGTTCTGAGAACATCTCTCTCAGATTCTACCTTAACCAATCATATCTTTAGCCTTGATATCTCAATATCCTTTGCCTTACTCTGTTGTACTAAGACTCCGACTTTTCTATTGATAGGTGTCTTTTTAGATGAACCCGGTTCATTAAGAATGACATTGACTTCATAATCGCAAGCAAACAGAGTATTAACCCACTTCTTCTTAGGTAACTTGAAATGTGCAGCATAGTTTGGAGAATGAAACCATATGGAATGACATGAGTTTTGGTTCCATTGATAACTCTATCAGTAGGTCCACGAGGGTTTCCTGTTCGGATGGAACAGGTTCATCTAAATTTTTTGCCAAGTTGAACCAACCACTCAACATCTTTGCTAGACCCACTTCCCCTTGTTTTGCTCACACTCACTTCTATTTCTTTAAATTCCTCTCCCCAAACAACCATTGCACCAGTTTCTTTTGTTAGACCAACATGAGTAGGTGAAGAATCAACATATCTTGTACCCTTTCCCCTCACAGTACTCCTAGAACCCTTGCTCTCTTTTCTTCCCTTTTTTTATTTTTACCACCAACTTCTCCATATTATATAGTCTCAACACTTGCTATAAATCGTACAAATCTATTCTCAAAATATACAGCAACTTTAGAAATTGTCTCATGAGAACATTTATATTCAGAAGATAGCTTACCAGTTTCGGAAGACCTACTTTCTTCCCCCTTAGTAGCAAATTTAAATGAATCTTAGGATTCTTCTTCCCTACATGCTTTCAATTGCTTATTTATTTTCTTGATCTCCTCCCCTTAAGAGGTGTTCAACAATCTAGGCTAGGGTATGGAAAAGAAGATAATTAGATTGTGTTTGGATGACGAAAGAAGAATGAGAGAGTTTTACATCTTGAGAAAGATGAAGTAAGAAATACACTAAAGCTGATCAATATACAGAGAAATAATTGATGGGATAACTACAGCTTTTCAGACTCTTAGAAGTTTGTCAAACTGAAATTCTATTTTTTAAGAGATGTTGAGGTATATCCCTAAAATATAGGTACTTCCATTTGATTGGGACTCTTTTAAACGAGATTGGTTCACTTGTAATGGATAAGTCCAAAAGAAGTTTGGTATTTGGTAGGACTCTGCTCATGATCCAAATATAGTAATTTCAAATTATGCAGAGTGTAGAGAACATACCGTGTTATCTTGATGAACCAGGTTCTTCACTGAAAATTCTCTTATGTAAGTCTAAAGTTTCCAAAATAGAGAAAATATAATTAGTGATTAATGATTCATTTTAATACATGGCACAAGAATATACTATGTGAAGTATGAGACTGAGCAAGATTTAATTTAACTATACACAATTTACAGACTTTCTAACCAAATAATTCTTTTTTTCAATTTGTTTTTTATTTTTTTCCGATTAACCTTGAACTTGTCCTTTTAGGTGATCTTAATCATCTCTAGTTCCAACATGTTACTCTTAAAGTGATCTATATTTAAACCTTTTGTGAAGATGTCAACAATTTGCTTGCCAGACGCACAAAACTCTACAGTGATCAAGCCTTTTTAATAGTTGTCCCTCAAAAAATGGTGTCTAACATCTATGTGCTTAGTTCTCTTATGATGAACCCGATTATTAGACATACTAATAACACTAGTGTCATCACAAAAAATAGGGATGCAACAATCTTCAATACAAAAATCCATCAACTGCTACTTGATCCACAACAATTGAGCACAATCATGAAGCAGCATCAACATACTCAGCTTCAGCAGTAGACAAGGCCACTGAATTTTCTTTTTTAATAGCTCATGACACAAGACATGAACCAAGGAAGTGTACCATACCTGAAGTACTCTTCCTATCCACTAGGAAACCTGCATAATCAATGCCAGCATATCCCACTATGTTAAAATTACTACATTTTTGATACCAAAGGCAAAGGTCAGGGGTTCCTTTCAAGTATCTCAATATTCTCTTTACATTAGTCAAGTGGGCCTCCTTTGTATTTCTGAAATCGAGCACAAAGACCTACACTACACATAATTTAAGGTCTGCCAGTAATGAGATATAAAAGAGAACCAATCATTCCCATGTACGCCTTCTGATCAACAGATGAACCAGGTTCATCTATATCCAATTTCATGGATGTTGCAATAGGAGTGTCAATTTCTTTGGATGTTCCTTCCTGTTTTTGTTAATGAGGAATATGTTCATGGACAAGTTCCCTCGAGGTTTGAGGATCATTTACTCTCTAGTCAGTTTCCCATGTCATGTTTCCCAGGTGGAAGGACCTGTTTTATTACCTGTTCCTTCCTGTGATGCTTATTCAGGTGGACTGTGGTTTCACCATTTGAATTTCTTATCAGCCCAATATCTTCATTATCTTGCTCCTGCCTCTTAGAAAGAATGTTAGTTTTTCAATAGAATAACATATATATTTTTATACACACATAGTTCTTTTACTGAGTATTTTATAAGCTTTACTATGTGAAGAATATCCCAAGAATACTCCCTCATTACTTTTAGGATCATACTTACCTAGGGAGTCTTTGCCATTAGTGTGCACAAAGCACTTGCATCTAAATGCCCTAATATGGGATATATTTAGCTTTCTCCCTTTAAGTGACTCATAGGGAATCTTCTTAACAAGAATTCTCATGCATCTATTTATAATGTAGTATGCAAAAATTTAGCAAACTTGGCATTTTCAAATTCAGTTTCATGATCAGACCTAATTAATGCAAGTTGATTACCTAGTTGCTTTTGTGTTTTTTTCTAACAAAAGAAGTAAATATATCAAATGCTTCATCTTTAGATGTTGAAAGCAATGTCCAACTAAACCTAGAGTAATCATCAACAAGCACCATCACAAATATTTTACCACCTCCACTTAATGTTCTCATTGGACCACAGAGATCCATATGGACCAGTTCCATCATTCTGGTGGTGCTTACCATTTTCTTGCTTTTGAAAGAGAATTTTACCTGCTTCTTCCTTGCACAAGCCTCACAAATTTTATCTTCCTTGAACTTAATGTTAGGCAGTACTATCACCAAGTCCTTGAAGACTAGTTTGTTGAGTTGACTTAGACTGGCATGTCCAAGTCTCTTGTGCCAAATGAGGGTATCATTGTCCAACACACTTATGCAAGTGAGTGCGTTTTCTGAAAGTGTGGACAAATCTACAATGTATATATTGTTTACTCTTTTTCCCTGCAAAACAATCTTGTTAGTGGTAAGATTAATCACAAAGCATTTGGTAGAGGTGAATGCTACCAAGTTACCTTTATCACACTATTGTGATTGTTTTATTAAGCAGTATTTTACACCATCTATCAATTTGACATTCTCAATAGAGTGAGAATCAGTCTTACCTACCTTCCAACCCTAATGATCTCACTTTTCTTCCCATTTCCAAAGGAGACATTACCTCCTTTGAGGTCCTCAAGTGAAAGGAACTGGTTCTTGCTTCCAATCATATGCATTGATTAGACACTATCCATGTACCATATTTGGCTGCTCCCTTTCATTTGGACCCACAAAAGGAAATTAGGGTTTAGTCTTAGGAACCCAAACTAGTTTGGGTCCCTTTCTATAGGCAAAAGGGTGAATCAGATTCTTTTTATCCCAACCTAGCAGCCTATTTTTCCCTTGAACAAATTCTTTATTCTTTTGACTAGCATTTTTCTTTTGCAATACATTCAGATTTATAGTGACCAGTTTTACCACAATGTGTGCAAATTTTATTCTCAGGAAGTGTGAGGCACTTGCTTTTGGGATCCCATTTAGGTACATGGGTCTCGTAGCCAAGTCCTCTCTTATTGCTCTTTGGTGTTCATGTAGCCATGAAAGTGCATCGAAGGACCTATTCCATTTACAGGTTTTATCTAGCTCGTGCTTAACCTTGTTTAGATCCTCCTTAAGGACTCTTATTTGGTCATCTCTATTGTACAACATTTTCTTCTAATGTGAGTTGTGTGTGATCAGATTCCTTTTTACCAGTTCCTAATTTCAATTTTAGATTTTCTGATTTGAGCTCTAGGACTGTGGTGTCAAGTTCATGAACCTGGTTCTTCAACTCAGCATTTTTACTATCACTTTCACTAGCCCTAAGTTCCAGGTTTTTGCACTTAGCTTTTAGAATCACACACTCGTTAGATAGTTGTTCCTTTTCATCGTTTAGATCCTCAAATTCATCAATGAAATCCAGGAGTAACTCAGATAGCCCTTTTCAGACAAAAATTTAATCTTGTCTTTGAGATGATTTATAGTTACCTCAGATTACTCATCGCTTACAGAAGTGATTCTTCATCTCCATCTTCACCCTCTGAGTCCTCATCTGAGATTTCTCCCCAGGCCGCAACAATAGCCTTTGTTAATCCTTTGTTCTTCTTGAGTTGAACCTGTTCCTTCTTCTTGTTCCTTCGTTTAGCTCTTTCCTTCTTCCATTCTATTTCCCATTGAGGGCAGTTTCTAATGTGATGATCAGTCCTTCCACAATTGAAACACCCCTCATAGGTTTGTTTTTCAGGAAACCTTGGTATGCTGAAGCTTCCACTTCTCGAAGGACCATTTCCTCTCATTAAGTACTTCTTGAATTCCTTTGTGATCATGGTCATTTAATACTCCTCTAGATCAGCACCTTCAGTGATTCTGAATGCCATGCTCCTTTCCTTCTTGGGTGCATCCATCTTCATGGTTTGCCTTCTAAGTTCATAGGCTTTGAGATTTCAAATTAGCTCGTCCAACTTAAGAGTGGCAATGTTCTTTGATTCCTGAATGGCAGTGATTTTGCTTTCCCAAGTGACTGGCAGAACCCTTGTCAAAATTTTCTCTACTTTGTCCTCTTCAAGAATAACCCTTCCAAGAGATTTAAGTTCATTTGTTAGTGTGGTGAACATTGTATGCATGGTTTCCCTTTCCTCCATGGTGAAATTCTCATATTGAGAATATAGCAATGTTCCTCTTGATCTCTTTACTTGAGAAGTTCCTTCATGAATCACTTGTAAAGTGTCCCATTTTCCTTGGCAATGGTAAAACTTTGAATTCTACTATACTCTTCTGGACCAAGTCCACACACAAGCCATTTTTTGGCCTTAGCATTCTTTTCCCATTTTCTCAAGTCCTCAACATTGTAGTCAGCTCTTGTTTTTGGCACATCTACTCCTTCAACATTCTTCTTCATGGTAGCTAGGGGACCATCGGTGACAATGTCCCATAGCTTATAGTCTTCTCCGATGATGTGATCTGTCATTCTATTTTTCCACCAAGAGTAGTAGTGGCCATTAAAGAGTGGAGGCCTATCAGTGGATTGCCCTTCCCAGCTATAAGGTGGTGCACTCATCTTGATCTTTTCCTAAGGTATTAGCCTCTTCAAGTATAACCTTCTCTGATACACATTATTGTTAATAAATGTCAATACCAAACAAGAGGGGGGGGGGGTTATTTGTGTGTTACCTAATTTTTGCGTTAAAAGAACCTGGTTCTTCTAAGTGTTCTAACTACATTAGTTTGCAGAATAATACGAACTGAAAGTAAAGTGCACAGAGATTTTTAAGTGGAAAACACCTGGCTCAAAAGGTGAAAAAACCACGACCTACTACTCAGTAGGATTTTCCTAAACTCCACTAAAAATCAATGAGCCAAAACAGCATTTACAAAGACTCTTTGTAAACCTAAGGATTAAACTCTAATCCCAGTGTGGCACACAGCCTCAGCTGCTGTGACACTATCAAGTTAACTCTAACTTGAATACTCAACGTACCTAATACAATTGCTTCTAATTAGGCTGAAAGGTACAATATGAAAACACCTACTATAATCGAACTAGAAATAAAGAAAGACACATAAAACTCTTTATGGAAATTGTCTTCAATCTGGTTCATGTAGCTTCTGGTCTGCACTCTTGAATTACACACGAAATGCTTGTAAAAAGCCTTGCTATTTTGCTCCCAATTCACGTTTATCTTTTGCGTTTCTGTGTAACTGATTTAATGTGATAACGTCATGCAATTTATAGAGTTATTAGATGAAGAAACAACTAGAGTTCTGCTGCAACTCTTCTTTGGTGGAAGAGTTCTAGTTGATTTCAACTTCTAACTCCTTCCCTATCTTGGATAGTGTTCTCTTTGATTAAGGACTCCTTCTCCTTATCAATTATGCAACCTTTTTGATCAAGAGATATTAAATAAAACAAGTTAAGCTTATCTCCTTCACGTGAAACCCACATGCTTGAATCTGCCCATTTTATGAACCTGAGGGATGGACCACTAGGATGGACCTGGTTCATCCTGAGTTCCTTTGTCAATCTTCAAAACTTAATATTTACTTGGACCAACAAGCCCAAACTAGTTTGGGTCCCTTTCTATGGGTAAAAGGATGAATGAGATTTTTCTTTGCCCATCCAGGCAGTTTGTGTTTTTCTTGAACAAAACGTTTGTTCCTTTGACTGGACTTTTCTTTTGCATTACATTAACTTTTGGTATGGAATGTATTTCCACAATGTGTACAGATTTTGTTCCCAAGAAGAGTGAGATACTTGATTTTGGGATCCCATTTTGGAGCTTGACTCCCAAACTCAAGTCCTCTCTTGTTGCTGCTGTGATGCTCTTGGAGCCAGGAGAGTGCATCGGAAGCCTTGTTCCATTTGCATGTTCTGTCTAGTTCATGCTTCACCTTTCCTAATTCTTCTTTAAGGACCTTGATTGATTCATCTTTCTTATAAAGCTCATCTTTAATTTTTCCTAAATTTTCTTCTAGTGTGAGAAATGATTGATCAGCCTTTTTCTTTCCTGTCCCTATTTTGAGTTTCAAATTTTTGTACTTGAGTTCTAGGACACTATTTTCCAGTTGAAGAACCTGGTTTTTCAACTCAGCATTTAAGTTATTACTCTCATCAGCCTTAGATTCTAGCCTTTTGCATTTTTCTTCTAGTATTGCACAATCCCTAGACAGAACATCTTTCTCACTATTTATTATTTCAGACTCATCTATGAAGTGCATCAAGAGTTCAGGCAAATTCTCTTTAGATAAGAATTTAATCTTTAATTTAAAATGTAGAATGCTTACCTCCTGTTCATCTTCTGATTCTCCGATGGCCATAAGAGCTTGCTAATCTTCAGCTTCATTTTGTGAGTCTTCCTCTGACACATCTCTCCATGTAGCAACCATGTCTTTGGTAGTACCTTTGTTTTTCCTTGGTTGAACCTGTTCCTTCTTCTTGTTCCTTCTTTCTGCCACTCAATCTCCCATTGAGGGAAGTTCTTGATCATGTGATCTGTCTTTCCACATTAAAAGCAACCATCATTTGTCTGCTTCTCAGAAGATCTAGGTTTGTTGAATGTTGATACTCTTGAAGAGCCCTTGCCTCACATAAGGTATTTCTTGAAGTCTCTAGTTGTCATTGCCATTTCATCATCTTCAAGATCTGATCCTTCTAAGATTCTGAGAGCCAGACTTATTTCTTTCTTTGGAGCATCCATCTTCATAGTTTTCCTTCTCAATTCATAAGCAGTCAAGTTTTCAATCAGTTCATCCAATTTCAGAGTAGCAATATTTTTGGATTCCTGAATGGCAGTGATTTTGCTTTCCCAAGAGATTGGCAAAACTCTAGTTAAAATCTTCTCTACCTTGTCTTCTTCCAGAATAACCCTTCCAAGAGACTCAAGTTCATTTGTCAGTGTAGTGAACCTAGTATATATCTCTTCATAGTTTCACCATCCTTCATAGTAAAATTTTCATATTGAGAATACAGTAGAGTTCCTCTAGACCTATTCACTTGAGGTGTTCCTTCATGAGCCACTTGTAAAGTATCCCAAATTTCTTTGGCAGTTGTACATACCTGAATCATGCTGTATTCATCAGGGCCAAGTCCACACACTAACCATTTCTTGGCTTTAGCATTTTTCTCCTATTTCCTTAGATCTTCAGCAGTACAAACTGCTCTAGTTTTTGGAAAATCCATTCCTTCAGCATTCTTCTTGGTTGTAGCAAGAGGACCATCAGTGATGATGTCCCAAAGTTCATAATCTTCACCTATGATGTGGTCTCTCATTCGATTTTTCCACAAAGAATAGTAGAGCCCATTGAAGAGTGGAGGCCTTACAGTAGACTGTCCTTCCTAGTTCCCAGGTGGTGCGCTCATGTTGATTTTTTTCTTGAGGTGTTAACCTCTTCCAGGATAACATGGCTCTGATACCAATTGATGTGAATAAATGTCAATACCACACAAGGGAGGGGGGGGTGTGATTTGTGTGGTACCTAATTTTCGCGTTAGAAGAACCTCGTTCTTCTAAGTGTTCTAACTACTGCAGTTTGTGGAATAATAAAAACTGAAAGTAAAGTGCACCAATATTTTTACGTGGAAAATACCTTGCTCAAAAGGTGAAAAAAACCACAAACTGCTACTCAATAGGATTTTCCCAAACTCCACTAAAATCAATGAGCCAAAACAACATTTACAAAGACACTTTGTAAACCTTAGGATTAAACTCTAATCCCAGTGTGGCACACGGCCTCAACTGCTGCGACACTATCAAGTTAACTCTAACTTGATGACAGAAGGTACCTAATACAATTACTTCTAGAAAAGCTTAAAGGTACAAATATAAAATCTACGACAATTGAACTAGAAATAAAACAATCAGATGGAACTTGTTCTTCTCTAGGTTCATGCAGCTGTAGGCGTACACACTTGTAACTTGCATATATTGCTTGCAAATTAGACTTGCTCATTTTGCTCTCAAATATTCTTTACTTCTGCTTGTGTGTGTTGCCTGTAAAAGAGAACTAACACAATTATATATTGAGTTAGCAATTAGAGTTTGATTAAGACTCCACTTCTTATCCGTTCACAATTCAAGTCCTTAGCTAACACAAACTCCAAACTCTTATCCTAACTTAGAATTAAGTTCTCTTCATATAAGGAGACTTTCCTCCTCATCCCAATGCAAACTTTTCGATTATGATCAGAAGATATTGATGCGTGATCTTTGGTGCATTATCTTCCTCACGTGCTCTGCAAGTGTCTTGGTTGATTCAGACTGTGTAGTACAAGATGGACCAGGTCCTTCTATTAGTTCATTTGTCAATCTTCAAAACTCATCTGAATCTTGCGCCAACAGTACTTCGAACTCGAGTGGCATGGATACATTTACCATGTCACCCTCAGAGAGCTGAATCTGGACAACAATGGGATTGAGAGTAAACGTTGACTTTTTAGGCTCATCTCCTTCAACTATCAAATGAATTGACCCCTTGGGGGTCCCATTCATCTTCAATCTCAATCATGTGGATGCCTCCACCCTTGTGATCAGGCAGTGGGTTTTTGCAAACATTAGATGTGGACTCCTTTGCTATAATAATCTTGTTGTCAATCTGGTTTTGGATTTTTTCTTTTGAAGAGCAACACTCGTCAATAGTATGGCCCTTCATGCCGAAATGGTATGCGCAAGTCTTGTTTGGGTTGATCCATTGAGAAGGATTTTCTAGAGTTATAGCCGGGATGGGAGTAACGTAACCGGCTGCTTGAGTTCCTCATATAATTGGTCAATTGGCTCGGCTATGGATGTGTATTGTCAAAGAGGTTTGCGGTCGAAATTTGGTCTAGGTCGAGGGAAATTTTGGCGGGTAGGTGGTGATGGTAGTGAGAAGGTTGGGATTTATATGCTTGGTATACTGGTGCAGGCTGGGAATATCTGGGTGAAGTTGGTTGATGTATGGGTGGTGGAGGTGATTGGTATTTATGGGTGGAATTTGGTAAGTGGGTGGTAGTGCTTGGTAATTTGGGGTAGGCTGATATGTGAGTATAGCTGAGGGATAGGTTTGGTATTTCATGGGAGAGTTGTTTCTTTGCGTAGCCATTACGGAATTTATGTCCTTCTTCTTGGTCGAGCCACTAGATTTTAAATCCTTGTTGGTGGCTTGCAATGCCTCGAGATAATTGACCATACCGTTCTTGATGCCTTCTTCGATCCTTTCTCATAATCTGATGATATCAGAGAACTTTTGACCCTCAATTAGCATCAATCTTTCATAGTACTATGGGTCTTGAGCATAGACAAAGAATCTATTCATTTGTTCTTCCTCCAAGGCCGATCTGACCTTAGCATCTTCCGACCTCCAACGAGTAGCATACTCGCGAAAGGTCTCGGTAGGCTTCTTCTTAAGATTCTGAATATAGAACACATCCGGTGCGTTCTCAGTGTTGAACCTGAATCGATCCATGATATCAGCCGCCATGCTTACCCAACTAGTCCATTTCTTCGCATCCTGGCCAATATACTAGGATAAGGCATCACCCTTCAAACTCCTCATGAATAGGTTCAGACGGATCTTTTCGTCCCTAACGACTCCTACTAGCTTGTCAAAATACATCCTCATGTGAACCCTGGATCCCCGGTACCGTCAAACTTGGGAGGTTTGTACCCATCCTGGAGCTCAACATCCGGTTGAACACAGAGATCTTCGTAATTCAGCCCTTCTACACCCTTGTTACCTTCGAAACCTTGAACCCGGTTTGTCAACTTCTTAATCTCAGCGGCCAAACTCTGAATTAGGGAGATTTTGTTGTCCAACTCGGCTACATTGGTGATTGAATGTTCGTAATGTGGTAGATTATCCACAAAGACAAGAGTGTTCTGGTTATTTGTGGTATTCTGGGGCTCTGGGATAAGCATTGGAGCATTGTTGCCCGTGTTGCAGACTTGGTTCTGAGCAGACTGAGTCAGTGGCGGCAGCGGTGATTTGTTGGCAATATCAGTATCAAGAGTGATTGACAGACTTGCCAAGTTTCAGACTTGTTCCAACTCTTTTCGAAACCTCAGCAAAGTTTGCTCAAGATGAGCAACAGTTTGTTTGGTAATTGAAGCCTCTTCGATTTCCTTTCTAGCATTGGTATCTTCCATTTTGTTTTGATTCCTATTTCTAGGAGGACTCAGAGGAGGAGGATGTGGAGGACCCTTTGATTTTTTGGAGTATGCTGATGGTGCCAGAATGCACGAACCAACCTCTGGAAAAGGGGAATAAAAATAAAAGAAAAAAAGGTAAAAAGTTAGTGCGGATTTTGATACATAATATTGAAATATTTAATCACATTGTACGGGAATATAAATCGCCTCCAAATTTGGGTGCCTCGTTTGTGCCCGAGGTTGGCCTAGCGACAAATAAATTTTGGAGAACTTATAATGTTAAATGGCTCATTTTATTGATAAAAATAAGACGAACCTTAAAGAAACATTAAATAAAACATCACTAATGGCCATCGGCCTTATTACATTATTGAAGAAAAAGAAATGACTCCTCATTACTTGGTCCTAGAAGTCCTTCCCCACATTCGATATTCTTGCCTCCCTCGTATAGATGCATAACCTCGCGTATTCCTAATAGTAGGTAGGCTCGAGCCAAATGTCCGCCTGCGCTTCCCTCAACATTTTGACAGTCTTCAATCCTTTGCAAGAACATTCCTTCCACCTCGACCAAAACTTGCTCCTAATATCCCAATCGGTAGTTGGCATTGATAGCCATATCTTTCCACTCGTTGATTAGCTTCTCGTGGGCTTCTTGTATTTCCCGATGTTCATCCTCGCATTCTCTTATCCTCTTGCGCTTTGATTGTACTTGACTTGTACTTCACCTTTATCGTCAATAATTCTGTGACCATGGATGAACCCTGGGCGACCCAAACCAATTTGATCATCTTCTGACCTACCTGTGTAGTGCGGAACATACCCAGCATGATACATGTCTGGTTTAATAGAATCCTTCCCTAGCACAAGCTTGCAGTTCCACATATGCTGAGCGTGACACCTATGCGGGCTGTCGTTGTTTTGAAAATTAGCCTTGAAGTGACTCATTTTTTCTATCCTAAGTATGATTAGTTTCCTTCTGGCTTGCCTCATCACTCGGAGGGGGACATAAGGATGAGTTCCCCTCAGGACAATGAGTATGAGGAATGGTGCATCTCGAGAATGGTCAATGAACTCCCCTTTCGGGAACCACTCGAACATCCACTGAATTTGCTTTTCTTTTAGATTTTCGAATAACTCTATCCATCCACTGGTGTCCTCTGACTGAGCGAACATATTGGGCATGAAGTTCATTCGATTTGGATGATGAAAAGCGATATGGTCATCCCAATCCCTGCGTATGATTTCCTATATGTAATCACCTTTCTAAAGGTGTTCCAGGAGCCATAGTTGAAGTAGTAAGTTACAACCCTCGAAATGTGGAGCCCCTTGTTGATACTCTCCTAAGGCTCAATAGATTTCTACGAGGATCATAGGTACTATGCTGAATGACTGTCCGTCGATTCCTTCCATCAAAGTCTTAGTAACCATGGCTAGTCTGGTGTGGATCCTAGCCTTCTTCATAGGGAAGATTACCATGCCCAAGAAGCAAAACATAAACACAAACACCCTTCTATGTATGTGCCCCAAAGAGGTGAGGGCGAATTCATCCATGTAGGTGCGATATGACTTACTGTGGTCGTATCTCTCGCATAGGAAGTCGAATGATATGTAAGAGTCCTTCAAGCAAGAAAGGGTGGGATTTTTCTTGAGTCCCATCATTTTAAGAAAACCTCTACCTTTGTGATTTTTCGGCGTGACTAAACCCGACGTTTCCGAAGGGATGCCAGCTAGGCCCCCTATTTCTTCTAGCAAATGGGTCATTTCAAATCCCCGAAACGGAACACTGATTGGTCACCATCCTAGAACAAAGTGGCAGCCTCAATGATTTTGTTGTTGGGTTGGATTTCCAAAATCAAGGGAAAATTCCCTAAGTGCTTACGGACGAGGGCTTGATCACTGCCATGAAGATCCTCCCACCAGCTCAGCAACTTTGGGTGGATGTTGGATAATATACCAAATATGGGGACCTCGTGCCTCATTTCTGCAAAACAAAGTGTTAGACCCTTAACCCCACTAGACTCGACTATTTAAATCAATAATTAGCAAAAAGCATTCAGTTTCCCAAATAAATGCGCACAACATGAAAGTGTCCGTTTGGATTTCAGGAAAACCGATGGACTTTGGTTTAGGCTATCTTAATGAGTCATTATGCGGACAACATAACTGACTCGGCTAGGGTTGACCATGATGCATGAACAATATAACGAAATAAGGTTTCTACTTTTGAAGTGCTAGACAAGGTACCCTTGAGCGGACAACTCAAGAGGGAAAGGAGCGGAACCGTCGACTACACCGTTGATCGAATGGTTTTACCGCAAGTATGCCTTTGCCACATTTTGGGGGTTTATAATATTGGAAAGGCACAATCACTCATTATAAGTGTTGCTACAGGATTTATTTGGCACTAGTGCAATATGATGTTGAGAAATGCAATTACAACAATGAAACAAATTACATGTATTTTCACCTTCATATGATAAATGATTACAATAGATGCTCGAAAATTACAACAAAATTGAAATAAAAGCAGAAATTAAAAGGAAAGGAAAACATGAAGAGTCAAGTTAGTAATTATGATGAAATAATTAAAACATGAAATAAATGCGATTAAAGTAAACAAATAAAGTCACAAAAGCAAGTAACGGTAAAAGACTTACAGAAAATCCCCAGCAGAGTCGCCATGCTATCGACGCCCCCTTTTCCTACCCCTTTTAAAAGGCGAAATCGGGTTTATGACATTATGGGCAAAACAACTCTTTGTTCCCGTTTGGGAATTGGGTTACGAAATTTGAAGAGTCACCACCTAATGATTATAGTGCATTAGGACACTTTGAGAAGAAAAGAAGATTTTGCTTTTTTGAAAGAAAACCAGAGTTCGGGTAAGGGCTTGAAATTATCTCGAGGGGAAGGTATTAGGCACCCCTCAAGATCCACTAGTGTGGTTTCCGGCCTTGCTTAGATGTGACTTTAAGAAAGCATAGAAATAGACAAGCAAAGTTTTGCTCATAAAGAATACGAGCAAATTGACAAAGAAGGATAGCACAAGTAAAAAGGAATTCTAAAGAAAACATTTAAACAAAGGAAAAGTAAGGAGGGTCCTAGGTTTGACTATAATATGGGTCATTCGATACAATATCCGTACATATTACCAAAGAGGGGTCACTTTAAGATATTATCGCATCGTCATCATCTCCATATTCTACCCTTCCTACCCATAAAGGTTATTTAAGCGTGTGGATTGGTCATGAATACTTATTACGTGCTATTACCTGTCCCATTCTATTGATCCTAGAGGGCATTTAGGATTACCATTCCTATAAGGTGAGAACTAGGTTGGACCCCCCTAGGTTCAAAGGTTAAAATTCTAGACGAAATACAAGAACAAATAGGATTTGCACATAAGGGGAATCATATAAGCATGTGAAAGGCTCAAATATCCCTATATAGACGAACATATAATTAGCACAACTCAAACACATTTAAGGTCTAGGTAAGGAGAAGATCTTTCAAAAAACTGGAGCATGAGTTGAAACAAAAATTTGGAGGGTTTGCAGAAAAGTTACGTGAGAGAAAATATTCAGAACTTATAAGAGACAGTATCAGCTTTTTGAAAATCTGCATAAATATTTAAAACACTTGTGGAACACAGTTTTCGGACAAGCAGAATGAGAGTATTTTTTGAGATTGTAGAAGTATAAAGAAAACATGTCAGGTTCTGAACTTTTAAAAATTGACAGTATTCAGATAGCTTGAAAAAATAGCAGTAGCCCAGTGCTGGACAAGGAAATACAGTATTTGTATATATTCTTTTGAAAAATAGTAGTCCAATTCTGAACAAAGTAGAAGTATTTGCATATATGGTTTGAAAATAGTAGTCCCGATCTGGACAAAGTAGGAAACTCTTGCATAAGTAATATTAAAATAGGGAAGAAGTTTATAAAAAATGAGACAACTTCATAAACAGACGAGTTCAGGCAGAGGCAGATTGATTCGAACTTGACTTAGAGGTGATTAGCCGGCCTAAGGCTTTCCTAGGGGTTATTAACAAATAGTGAGCATGAACATTTGCTTCCAGTTTTAAAGAGAGGGTTGTTAACCAATTTTACCAGATTAACGAAATACTTATATAATTGCAGGCAAATGTCCTAAGGCATGGTATCTAATGCACAAAAGGTCCTATGAACATGGTATCTAAATGTGAGGTTAATGACTTGTTGATTATTAATTAGTCATGGTTACGAGGATATTCAGAATAATAAACTAAAAGTAAAAGCTCAAGAACATGAATTTTATATGTGCGGATACATGTCCCTAAGCATGGTAGCTATTGCACAAGTAAGTAAGTAAAGGCCTATAGGCATGTTTTCTATCCATTCCCTTAATTAAACATGCATAGCCCCCATATTTACTATAACCCCATTTTTTTAACAAATTATTACAGCCTAGATGTTAAAACAGTGATAAAAGAAAAATAAGAAGGTAATCTATAGAGAGCCTCCAGCCAGGCCAAAACATCTCCAACCTCACTTCTTTCGAGTTTCACAGCCATTACCAAGGCTTGGGTTCGGCAAAGCTCTCTAAGGGTTCGTTTGAACCCCTGGCCGATACCAAGTACCCAAAGTATCATTATTAGACATGTGCAAGTGTGGAAGTGCCAGCCTTGAGCATCAAAGTTCAATGGGTGCTCAAGGTCTCCCAAGGCAATGCTTACACAAAGGGGGCAGAACTTAGTGTTCTAAGTGTAGTGAAGTTGTGATAGGATTGAGAGAGTTTAAGACAATTGAGAGTCAGTTTAATAAAACAGTTAAAAAGGAGTTGAGAGATAGTTTGAGGAAATAGTTTGAAAGAGTTGAAACATTTGAAAGGAGTTCTTTTGAAATCATTGATACTAACTAGTTTAAAACAGAGCATCACACAATCAGGGGCAAATGGGAAGGAACAGATAAGTAAAGGGAACTACCTATACACAAACAACATATTGAAGGCAAGTAATCAGACATAGTTGGAACAAAAAATGGGTTTCAGTTGTTATTGCACCAAAACCCAAACACTTAACCTCAGGGAAGAGGTTTTTAGGCTAATCAGGTAGCCAAGAACCCCAGGACACATGGTAGTAGTACACAAGGAAGGTAAACATACATGGAGACTGGGAAGGGGTAATGGGAACATACTAATCTAAACTAGATGGGCTAGTAAGTACATGCTAGTAACAATAAGAACATCATACAGATAAAAACACACAAGGAACAAGATGAAGTACAGGACTAATAGAAGCATATTGTTTTGGGAGCTGTATACTAAGAAGATAACATACCAGTTGCAGACAAAAAAAACACAAGTGAGCAATGAGCAATAGTGCACAGAGAGAGCATGATGTGCAGAGAGTGTGAGAAGCAGAGAGAATAGCAGTGTGAGAACAACAGTATCATCAAACCCAAGTGAACAAATCAATAGAACCTAGTAGTATAGAATTAAACAGCCCAAGCTACTCAATCTTGGCTTTCAGCCGATTGAGTATTCAAATAAGAGAATGAGAGCGTATAGAAATAATGGAGAGAGAATTCAGAGAGTTTGAAGTTATGAGAGAGATGCAGTGTGTGTTCCAAGAGAATGGGTAGGAGTTTTTATAGTACAGGAAAAAAAGTACATAAAACAAGCAGTAATCTTTAATTAATGGACTAGTATCAATCAAGAGTCCAATTAGTATCCAGACTCCCCTTTAGCTAAGAAGTCAAAGACAAACGGTAACACGCATAGGTTTCGAAAGGAAAAGAATCAATGAATTACATTTACCCTAGTGAAAGTAACAAGCATATAATATACAATAAAGGTCAGATACATAGCATCTTAGGTACGGAAATATAGGCTAAAGATTCAGACGGTTGTTTGTGCACAAATATGGTAAGAAAATATGAGCTAATTCTACCAATTAGTCAAAGAATCTCGGACAAGACCTAAAAATCAGAGAGAATTGTTTCTAATTAAGGAAGGCATGCCCAAGTTAGGAAATAATTCAAAAGAAATGAAATCATCTAAGGAAAATCACATACCAATCAAGGATTAACAGAGATGTTCAGAATCTGCATAATATTGCTCAAACGATGAACACCTAGGCCTATACAGCATAACGAACATGGATTTGAGAGAACCCTAAGCGGGTAAAAACGAAAACACAAAGGGTATGAACCCTAGCAAGAAACAAATAAGGTATGGAACTCAAATTAACAAGGAAACCAAACACTCGTAACACGGGCAAACACAAACAACACCAAATACTCCAGGACAAGCACAAACAACACCAAATACTCCAGGAAAGTAGAAGAAGTGATTTTATTGAAAGGGTCAGAAACCCTAACTTTGAAAAAGAGGATAAACTTAAGATAATCATAGATTGAGTGAAAACTAGAGTAGAAAACAAAAAAAATGAACTGAAAATCATTTTGAAAGCGCAAAAATAAAAGAGATTTTGAGAATAAAATTAGAGTTTGCAGACGAGTTAAAGAAAGGCGGAACCTGGTAGTGAAACTCATCACTAAAATAATATAGAGCATCATCGTGTGAAAACCACCAGAGAAAGGCTGGTTAAAGGCTTAGTCTAGCTTCAATCGACTGTCTTCCATGGCGGAGGCTTCTGGGCTTCGAGTTTGAGAGAGAAACAACGAGATACAATGCCATGGCGAGTGGTGGTCGAGAGGAGTGAGGCTGGAGGTGGCCGGAACAGCAAGGAAAGCCATCGGAGAAGAGAGAGGATTGAAGGTTCACGAGAGAATTTCAGAGACGAAAGGTCAGAGAGAGAGACAAGGTTACAAAATGAGGGGAGGGGTTAGGGATTTAGGTTTTAATTTAGGGAACTTAATCTGGGCCGTTGATCTCGTTTGATCAACGACTCAAATCAAGTCTGGGTTGGGTCGATTCGTTTAATGAGTATTGGATCCGGTTATTTAAGAAATTGGGTATTGTAATTGGGGGTTGGAATTAGGGCTATAATTTAAATAAAGAGGACTATAATTTAAATAGACAATTTTCCTGATTTTGAATTTTAAAAAATAGTAAAAGATGTTTAAAAATCAAATTAAAAATACTGAGTTAAAAAAAATGCATAAATAATAATTTAAAAATGTTGGAAATAATTTTATAATTAAAAATGCTATTAATCGAGAAAAAGGCTAAAATTGCAATTTCATGCTATTTTAGTTTAGAAATACCAAATGAACTTGTAAAATTATGTAAAAAATCATGTAAATTAAATTTTCCTGTAAAGGAGAGAATAAAATAAATTATTCACCAAAATAACAAACTTTGAAAATAATTATTGGATTTTATAGTGCAAAAATAGGCTGTAAATCAATTTACAAATTCTTAAAAAATGTGGAAAAAATACTTTTGTGGATATATGCTATTTTTGAGAATATATTGAGTATAAAAATATATAGGAAAAAATTTGGTATCAACATTGACATGAAATGCATGATATATATGTATAAATACATAAACTTTTAAAACATACGCCTTTGTGGGCATCATCATCATCATATCATACCCGCCCGTAATTGGCTCGGTAAAAACATACTCGACCATCATGAGGCTGGGTAGAATGTTATCGGGCCGCGTGGAAATCAGTAAACCAAACTGATCAGTGGTTGCACAACAGGTGTCGTACCCGACCGACTATAGTGTGGCTCAGTAGAGTAAAATAGATACATATATATAGTGCATGCTGGACTCATAGAATCATGTTGTAAACCTTTATGAGTGGCGTAATGTCAGTATCCTCTATGCACATTATTAGGACTAACTCTTCACTATGAACCTTATAAGAATCAGGAAGTACCAACAAGATTGATAACATATGAATAAGAGAAGGGACTTTAACATCAATCGTTCCATTAGAGGGGAAACAATATGAGTACTGCTAGTTTCTAAGAGTTGAGTATCTTTGGAAGCTCGTTCATTACATTTTGTAGAATCGGAGTCGTGCAATAGAACGAAAGAGATAGCATCACATACTTTTATATACTGCCCAACCTCAAGCTATGCTAATGTCACGACTCCTTAGTCTACAATAGGAGAAATGACAATATCGTTAATGTTTAAGTGTCACAACTATTATGTACCAACCACAACCTATTTTGTGATGAAACATACAACACCTTTGCTATTTATATGACTTCCCACAAGTGAAAACAATCACCAAACAGCCCAAACTACATCAATGTTAATCTTGTTGAACCTTCCAAAATAGTCCCAACCGATAACATTACTACCAAGCCTTTCAATATATATTTCACAAGTTCTAGCTTCAATGACTTAGCCACAACTTGAATAATCTTAAATGCATATATATTAGGAGGTTCCTTACCTTTATAAATAAAGAATAACTTCAATTGACCTTAATTCTCCAAGAAATATCACTCCAATATTTCCATAACAACAAGGAAGCGAAACAAGCAATAAATTAGTCTTTTTCGGCACTAGAATCACTTTAGAAGGCTTGGAATCACTTAGGATTGATACTAATAACTTGAGGGAGTATTTACAGAACATAAAATCTTTAAAAATAACCTCCCACATGAGCTGGAACAACGCAAAAATGAGCAACAATAAGAAGAACAAGAGACTTACTAGCGCCAAGGGATTCCCGACACTTGATTTGTGTTATTTGTCCTTTGTTTGGGTCTTGAATCTTGAGAGAACCTCGAGAGGGTGTTGTTGATACCCATTTTTTTACCTATATATTTTGCTCCCTAAATACTTTCAAAATAGTATACGTATGCATAAATAATCATGTCGGGGAACTTTGGTATTTTTCTTTAATTTTTGAGATCTTTTGAAATCAATTTACTACTTATTTTTGACAGTATGAAGGCCAAAATTATTTTTCAAATTATTATTTTAGTGAAAAGTGTGCTTCACTCCCATATTTATAACCAAATATAATTTATGGAATTTTTGCACATTTTTACAAATTTATTTGGGATTTTAAGGCTAATTGCACAAAATTGCAATTATAGCCAATTTCGTAATTAACTGTGCTTCATAGTTATAAATTATTTCTAGTATTTTTCGATTAATATTTGTTTGTTATTAGTTATTTCCTTATTTTTAATTTTTCTTTTAAAACTATTTTAGCTATTTTATAAAATTAATTGGGAAAAAATTGGCCATTTAAACTATAGCCAGATTTATTTAAAATATAGCCTAATTCAATCCCCCACATTTCAGCCCAATTTTAACCCAATTACAATTACCCATACCCATTAATTTTTCCCGACTCACCTCTGATTTAATTTGAGCCGTTGATCAAATAATATCAATGGCCTACATCTTATTACCTTAAGTGATCTAACCTACCCCTCCCAAACCCTCATTCACACAAACCCGTCTCTCTATCTCTCTAACAGATGCTCCCCCTTCTCTCTAGGACCTTCTGGTTCCTTCTTCTCCGATGAAGTCCATCGCCTTTCTGGCCCTACTCCTCCCTCACTTCTCTCGACCTCTAGTAGCCATGTAATTCTTATATCGTTGTTTTCTCTCTAAAGCTTCAAGCCCAGCAGCTTCCGCCAAGAAAAGGGTTACAGAAGCTTCACTTGGATCAGTTTCTTATTTTTCTCCGATGTTTTTTGTCCGATGATGCCTTCTATGGCATTATATACAAGTTTCCCGGCCAGGTTTCTCATTTCCTTAATTTATATTTGCAAACCCTAATTTTATGCCTAAATCTCTTTGGTCTCTATCTTTTAAACGATTTTCTTTTGGTTTAACCTTTGTCTTATACACTTCCTATTACTTGATATTTTTGATTATTCAAGCTTTAAACGTTTTGGTTCCTCTTCTGAAACTAGGTTTTCATAACCCCTTTCGGAAAACACTTTAGTTTTCTTATTTTATGTACTAATTCGTGACTCTCAAAACATTTTTTGTTTCAGTCTGATGAAGCCCTAGCTCTATATGTTTGTATCTGTATATGCTTGTTTGCGTGTTCCTCTAGGTTATTCTTTGAGTTCCATGCTCTTTGCTTTAATTCTGTTACTAGTGTTTCATTCCCTTACCATGTTGTGTTCTTATCTTAAGATTTTCATGGCTATTTACATGATGATTTTATACTGATTCTTACAAGCTCTCTTTAAGACTGTGATTACTGGACTTAAATTGTGATTTTGTGTATTCTCCTTATAGTTTGGTATTGATTTCGAATTTCTTCCTCAATCAGTGGGATACATTCCTCAATTAATAATTGATCTCCTAGGTTTTCAATCTCGTTCATTAATTCGAAAACTATTTTCTAGAAATAAAGGGGTTTTTTTCCCTATATGTGTGCACAAGTATGTTGATTTATTTGCTTGACATATTTCCCTATTTAAGTATCATGCACTTAGTCTTCATTGTATACCTTATACTATTTTTATTTTCTTATGTGACCATGTCATACTTTGTGATTCCTTTCCTTTTAAAATGATTGCTTATTACCGTTTGACTTTGATTCATTAATTAAAGGGGAGTCCATATGCTTATTTGATTATGATTGATACTCAGTTCCTTAAATATGGATTGATACATTATTAGTTTACTCGTTTTCAGTACTATAAATACTCATCTCTTCTCACTTGACACAGACACGAACACAATTTCTCTAAAAACTTTCTTTCAAACACCAAGACACACTGCATATCTCTCACAACCTCAGACTCTCTAAATTCTCTCTTTCTCTGCTATTACTATAATCTCTCTTTATTTTATTTGAAAACTCAATCGGCTAAAATCCAACATTGAGTATCCTGGGTTGATTACTTCTACACTACTGGTTTCTATTGTTTGTTTACTTGGGTCTGTTGCTGCTGCTATTCTCATATTGCTGCTACACACTGTTATTCTCTCCGCTGCTTACACTCTCTGCTCACCTTGTTCCTCTGTGCACTATTGTTATTGTGGTCTATCACTTGCAACTGGCAGTTTCTACAACAAAATGTTTCTATTAATTTTTGCATTTCATAATCTTTCTTGTATGTTTTTATTTATGGTTTTGTTTTCTTTTTCACTAGCATGTTACTTACTAGTCTATTTGGTTCAGTTCAACATGCTCCCTTATCCCCTCCCCTGTCTCAATGAATGTTTACTTTTGCACTACTACCATGCATCCACGTCTGCTCTGCTACTTGGTTTACCTAAACCATTATTTGAGGCTAAGTGTATTAGAGTTTGGTAGAGTAAGAACTGAACTCCTGTTTTTGCAACCGTGTATGGTTACTTTCTTCTAATGTGTTTCCTGTGTGAGTAGTTTACTTTGCTTATTTGTTCCCTTCCCCTTTGCCCTCATTTGTGTGATGCTATGTTGTTCTAAAAATGGTGAGTCTAAATTATTTTAGAAGAACTTCTTCAACTATTTTCTTAAACTGTATCAACTTTTCCAACTCTTTCAAATATTTTCTTAAGCTCTCTCAACTCTTTCAACTATTTTCTTAAGCTGTCTCAACATTTCCAACTCTTTCAACTATTTTCTTAAACTCTCTCAACTCTTTCAACTATTTTCTTAATCTATATTAACTTTTCCAACTCTTTCAACTATTTTCTTAAACTCTCTCAATTCTTTCAACTTCTTTCTTAAACTGTCTCTCAACTATTTTCAACTCTCTCAATTCTAATCAAAATATCATTCTTAGAGCTTTAGGGTCTTCCCCCTTAGTGTAAGCACTGCCTTGGGAGCGTGGAGTACCCATTGAACTTTGATGCACGAGGCTGGCACTTTCACACTTGTCTAACTATGATGTTATGGGTGCTTGGTATTGGCCAGGGGTTCAAACGAACCCTTAGGGAACTTTGCCACACCCAAGCCTTGGTAATGGTTGTGAAACTCGAAAGAAGTGAGGTTGGAGATCTTGGGCCTGGCTGTAGGCTCCCTATAGAATAGCTTCATTTTTTATCAATGTTGTATTTTTAAATTACTTGGTTTGTAATAACTTGTAAAGAACAATGGGGATTATAGTGAAATTGGGAAGGGTTATGCATGATTATTAAGGGTATAGGTAGAAAACATGTTTGTAGGATTTACTTACCTATTTGCGCAATAGAAATCATGTTTAGGACATGCATTTTGCATGTAGGAATCCTATCCCTAGATCTTTACTTTCAGCTTGTTATTTTGCCTATTTTTACAATCACAATCTGCTAATAATCAGGTTACTCTCATTGCATTTAGATACAATATTTTATGGAATTTATATGCATAAGATATCATGTACTTAGTTTTTTTTAATTTGCAACTGTGGAATGCCTCACCAATTTCGTTAAACAGTGAAACTGGTTAACAAACTCCTTGTTAAAAGTAGAAACTGTTGCATGCTCACCGTCTTTAATAATGACTAGGCAAGCCTTAGGCCGGATAAAAAAAGGGCTAATCACCTTCAAGTCATGATCGAATTAATCCGCCTCTTTCTGAATTTGTTTGCCCATGAAGCCCTCTAGTTTTTTACAAACGTCTGTCATACTTTTTAAACTATCTACGGAAAGGTTTCTACTGTATTTCTTGTCATAAATTGGAATACTATTTAAACTATCTCAGTACTAATTTTCAAAAGCTCAAAAAGCCAATATGTTTACTTTTTTTCTTTACGCTTATGCAATCTCAAAATGCTTTCACGCTTATTCTTTTACTCCGCCTGTCCAAAAACTATTTACCAGGCATTCCACAAGTATTTCTAAATGACTTCTGCAGATTTCTGAAACTTATACTGCCTCTTTTAAGTTCTGAACATTTTTCTCTTACGTTCCTTCTGCAAACTCCCCAACTTCTGTTCCAGCTTCTTTTTTTTTAATAAAAAAACTCTCTTTCCTTAGACCTTACATGTGTTTGAGACGTGCTACTTACGTGTTTGCTTATGGAGGGTATTTGAGCCTTTTATATGTTTTATATGATTCCTTTATATGCAAGTCCTATTTGTTTTGTATGTCGCTGAACATTTTAACCTTTAAATTTAAGGGTTCGATCTAGTTCCTACCTTATAGGAATAACGATCCTAAATGCCCTCTAGGATCTATAGGACTGGATGAGTAATACCACGCAATAAGCATTTGTGACCAATTCACACACTTAAATAACCTCTATGGGGTGGGAAGGGTATAATATGGAGATGATAACGATGCGATAATATCATAGAGCGACCCCTCTTTGGGAACATGTGCAGGATATTGCGTCGAATGATCCATATTATAGTTAAACTTAGGACCCTTCTCTCTTTTGTTTGCTCTATTTGAATGTTCCCTTATAGTAATGCTTTTTTTTCCAAATTAATCCTCTCTTTTATTTTATATTTTCGTCCTTCCTTTTCTTTAAAGCCCTTTCAAGTTGTGTGAATGTTATATGTGTGAGCCTTACTTGTTTAACTACTTCATCTTTTATAAAGTCACGATTAACATGGCCAGGAACCATACTAGTGGATCTTGAGGGGTGCCTAACACCTTCCCCTCGAGATAATCTCAAGACCTTACCCGAACTCTGGTTTCTTTTCAAAATACTCTCTCTTAAGTGTTCTAATGCACTATAATCATTAGGTGACGGCTCTTCAAATTCCATAACCCAATTCCCAAGTGGGAAATAGAGTTGTCTTGCCCATAATGCCGTAAAACCCGATTTTGCTTTTCCTAATGAAAAAGGGGGCGTCGACAGCATGGCGACTCTGCCGGGGAATTCTTTTTAGGATTTTACCATTACGTGTTTCGTGGCTTTATTGCTTTCTTTATTACCTTTACTGCTTTAGTAATTTCTCCACAATTACTAATTTGGTTCTTCGTGTCTTTCTTTTTCTTTATCAATTTTACTGCTTTATTACCTCATTTTATTTCAATTCCATCTTAAATTCCAATCATTTATTTTAATCATTATTATATGAACGTGAAAATACATGTACTTATTTCATTGTTGTAATTGCATCATTCAACATCATTTTCCACTCGTGCCAAACAAATGCTATCGCAACGCTTATAATGAGTGGTTGCGCTCTTCCATTATTACAAACCCCTTAAATTTGGCTAAGACATATTTGCGGTAAATTTAGTCGATCAACGGTGTAGTCGACGGTTCCGTGCCTTTCCCTCTTGAGTTGTCCGCTCAAGGGTACCTTGTCTAGCACTTTAAAGTTGAAACCTTACTCTATTTTACTAATCATGCATCATGGTCAAACTTAGACGAGTCAATTATGTTGTCCTCATAATAACTCATTAGGATAACCTAAACCAAAGTCCATCGGGTTTCCTCGAAACCCAAACGGACATTCACGTTATGTGCATTGATTTGGAAACCTAAATGCGTTTTGCTAATTATTGATTTAAATAGTGGAGTCCGGTGGGGTTAAGGGCCTAACTCTATATTTTGCAGGAAATGAGGCACGAGTCCCTAGATTTGGTATGGTATCAAACATTCACCTAAAATTACTAAGCTGGTGGGATGATCTGCATAGGCTCTCGTCCGCAAGCACATAGAAAATCTTCCTTCAATCCTGGAAGTTAGGCCAGATAACAAGATTGTGGAGGCTGCTACTATTTTTTTGGATAGTGAACGGTCTGTCTTCCATTTTGGGGATGTTTAAATGACACCGCTGTTTGAAAAAATTAGGGTCTAGCTGGAATTCCTTGGGTAGCTCGGGGTTGCTTATGCCGGAAAACCGCAAAGGTAGAGGGTTCTTGGAAATGATGGAACTCAAGAAGAATCCTAATATGACCAGTCTGAAAGACTCCTACATATCCTTCGACTTCATGTATGAAAGGTTAGGACATAGCAAATCTTATCCCACTCACATGGACGAGTTCGCCCTCACCTTTTTGGGGCACATACATAGGAGAGCCTTTGTAGTCATGTTCTGTTTTCTGGGCATGATAGTCTTTCCAATGAAGAAGTCTAGAATCAACGCAAGACTAGCCATGGTAACCAAAGCCGTAATGGAAGGTATGGACAGACAGACATTCAACATAGCACCCATGATCCTCGCCGAACTGTACCGAGCCTTAGAAAAATGTCAACAAGGGGCACCGCACTTTGAACGGTGCAATTTGCTACTACAACTCTGGCTCATTGAACATCTTTAGAAGGGAGAGTATAGACAGGAGATCATACCTCGAGATTGGGATGACCATATCGCTTACAATCATCCAAAGCGAATGCATTATATGACGGATATGTTCGCTCACCCGGAAGACGCCAGTGGATGGGTTGAACTATTGGGGAATCTGAGAGAAGAGCAGGTACAATGGATGTAAGAGTGGTTTCCAACTGGAGAGTTTATCATTCGATCTAGGGATGCACCATTCCTTTTACTCATGGGCTAAAGGGGAACTTACCCTTATGTCCCTCTCCGAGTCACGAGGCAAGCAGGAAGGAAGCAGATTATACCAAGGGTGGAAAAGATGAGTCACTACAGGGCTGACTTCCAGGATGACGATAGTCCACACAGGTGTTGGGCTCAGTGTATGTTGCACTCCAAAATAATTTTAGAAAAGGAATCCATGGAGCCAGACAGATATGCGGCAGGGAATGCGCCACTTTATCCGGGGTGGCTAGAAGATGGTCACATTAACTTGAGGAAAATGGGTTTCGTCCATGGTCATAGGGTTATTGATGAGGAGTCTCCAGCAAAGGTCAAGTATAATCAGCTGCACAAACGGATGCGAGAGTGTGAAAGTGAACATCGGGAATGCTAGAGGCACAAGAAAAGCTAGTCAATGAATGGAAAGAAATGGCTGTACGCGCAAATAACCATTTAGGGTACTTGGAACGGGGTCTAGTGGAGCTGGAAGGCAAGTTTCTGAAAAGGATCAACAACTATCAGGAAGCTGAAGGTAATGAAGGTGGGCATCTGGATCGGGCTTACTTATTGCTGGGACTGCGCGACTGATGAAACATTACGAGGGAGGCAAAGATGTCGAATCTGGAGACGGTCCTTCTGGGACCAAGTATTGAGGATTTTATTGCTTTCTTGATATAATAAGGCCTTTGGCCATTAGTGATAATTTTTCTTTATTTCAGTCTATTTTGACTCGTTCTATTTTATGTCAATGAAATGAGGCACTTGGTGTTATAAATTCTCCAAATCGTTTATGTTGCTAGGACTACCTCGGGCACAACAAGGTACCTAAATAGGAAACAACTTATATTCATGCAATAATGTGTTTAAATACCGCAATTTTTTCTTTCTCAAAATCCGCACTAACTTTTTACCTTTTTTGTTTTTCTTTTATTTTTATTCCCCTCCCCAAAGGTTAGTTCGTGCATTCTGGCACCACCAGCATACTCAACAAGATCTAAGGGTTCTCCTCCTCCTCCTCCTCCGAGTCCTCCCAAAAATAGGAACAAAGGAAAGATGGGAGATAATGAACCTGCTGGTCATTTGGAGCAAACTTTGCTAAGGCTCCGAGAGGAACTAGACCAGGTCCGGAGTTTGTCAAGCTTTTCCATCTCCCTTGCTGCTACAGATGTCAACAATCAGGTCCCTGCACCTCTACAGAAGATTCCAACCCAAGCACACTACGATGCTCCATCGCTCATCCTTGAGCCCCAAAATGCTCCAAGCCACCAAGATACCCCTATCTTTGTGGATACTGTGCCATACTATGCACAACACATATAAGATGTGTCAGAATCAAACTCACTCATTCAGAACTTGGTTGATGAACTCAAGAAACTCACAAGCAAGGTTCAAGGCGTGGAAGGTAATAAAGGTATAGAGGGTCTAAATTATGAAGTCCTTTGTGTTCAACCTAATGTCAAAATCCCAGAGGGTACAAACCTCCTAAGTTTGAAATGTTTGATGGTACAAGTGATTCCAGGGTTCACCTCAGGATGTATTGTGACAAGTTAGTGGGAGTTGGTAGAGATGTAAAGATCCGTATGAAGCTATTCATGAGGAACTTGAAAGGTTATGCTTTATCTTGGTATATCAGCCAAGATGCGAAGAAGTGGACAAGTTGGGTAAATATGGGGTCCGATTTCAGGGACCATTTCAGGTTCAATACTGAGAACGCGTCGGACGTGTTCTATATCCAGAATTTTAAACCTTTTGTGAGTATGCTACTCGTTGGAGGTCGGAAGCGGCCAAGGTTAGGCCGGCTTTGGAAGATGAACAAGTTAACAGATTTTTCATTTGTGCTCAGCACCCACATTATTCGGGGCATAAGTTCGCTGATATCATTAAACTGGGAGAAAGAATTGAAGAAGGGATCAAAAATGGTATGGTTACTAACCTTGAGGCACCGCAGGCCACCAACAAAGCCTTGCCATCTGGTGGTACATCGAAAAAAAATGATGTAAACTTCGTAATGGCTGCGCAGAGAAACCACTCTCCCATGAAATTTCAACCCTACCCTCCAACCCCACTCACATACCAACCCTCTTTAAATTACCAAGCACCTTCACCTACCAATCAAAATCCACATCCCGTCTACCAAACATCTCCATCACCAACATATCATCCCATCTCGCCAGTATATTCCCTACCCGCACCCGTATACAAAGCTTACAACTCCCAACTTCCTCACTGTCCATCACCACCTATCCGCCAAAACTTCCCATGACCAAGACCAAACTTTGACCGTAAACTGCCCAGACAGTACACCGCTATTGTCGAACCCATTGACCAACTGTATGAGAAGATCAAAGTCGCTGGATATGTTGCACCCATCCTAGCCATAAGCGCAGAAAACCTTTCCCAATGGATCAACCCAAATAAAACATGCGCATACCATTCGAGGATGAAGGGCCATACCATCGATGAGTGCCGCTCATTGAAGGATAACATTCAGACCTTAATTGACAACAAGGTCATCATTGCTAAGGAGACTTCTCCTAATGTTTTTAACAACCCTCTACCAGACCACAAAGGTGGAGGCATCCACATGATTGAGGTTGAAGACGATTGGGACCCCAAAGGGTCAATCCATTTGATATTTGAAGGAGATGAGCCCAACAAACCGGAAGTCACTCTCTATCCTATTGTTGTGCAAATTCATCCATCTGAGGGCAACATGGTAAATATATATGTACCATTTGAGTTTGAGGAACCTCCTGCAAAAATGCCAAAATCAATTGAGGTTGAGTTCGGGACACCAAAGGCGCCCGCACTGATTGAAGTTGCTATGTTGCCTCCAAGGGTGCCCATTCCAGTCACCATGTTAGACATAACCCCATTTCAGTCAAATTCCATACCTTGGGACTACACATCCAAGTCGAGAAGGAAAGGAAAAGCACGCACGGGTGAAATAATCGTCGCGCAAGGTATGACTTGAACAGGCAGGGTGTACACACAAGAGCACCTAGCTGAGTCCAGCAAGCAGGCCTCTGGACGTCCCATTGAAACTGGACCTTATGATCTCTGGAGAAAGATACAGGTTAAGGAATATTCAGTTGTTGAACAGCTAAACAAGACTCCGGCACAGATCTCCATCTTAGCATTGCTGCAGAGTTCAGAGGCGCATAAAAATGCCTTGATGAAGATATTGAGCAAGGCTTATGTCTCGAGAAACATATCATGAGGAGAGATGGAAAACATGATAGGGCATGTATTAGAGAGTCACAAAATCATTTTTCACGAGGATGAATTGCCACCTGAAGGGCTCAGTCATAACAAAGCACTACACATCACTGTACAATGTGAAGATCATTTCATCACCAGGATCCCGGTCGACGGAGGTTCTAGCCTCCACATTTGTCCACTGATCACCCTCAATAAGTTGGGCAAAGGATTGCATGAGATAAAATATGAGGCTATTAACGTTACGGATTTTGACGGTTCTCAGAGGTCCACTCTCACGGAGATTAGCTTGTGTTTGCAAATGGGGCCCACTTGGTTTGATGTTGATTTCCAAGTCATCAACGTACCAGCATCTTACAACTTACTACTGGGATGACCCTGGATCCACGCCGCTGGGGCTGTGGCATCGACCTTGCATCAGACCGTGAAGTTCGAATGGAACCATCAAGAAGTAATCAGCCATGGTGATGGTAGCAACCTCATATACGGTCGCCAGACCATTCCGATGATCGGAAGCGGAAGAAAAACAGGCGGAGAATCATATCATCTTATTGAGCATGTCAACGTAGTGGACAATGACAAATGGTGGAGCAACATGGTTGATAGCATTCTTAATTGGAGTGGGTATGAACCAGGGAAAGGACTGGTAAGAATATTAAAGGTATCACCAAACCTGTCCAGTTGAAGAAACATGGTACTACCTTCGGACTGGGGTACGAGTACACTAGGCAAGAATTCAAAAACTTGTCACCACCATGGCGCAGCCCATATTACCCATTGGAGCTCCCCATACCTTAGTTGGAGTAGACATTTCCAACAAGTCGACACTCTCTACGGGTCAGAAGAAGACAAGGCTCTTGCGGCAATAAAGAACCTGTTTCTGGAGGACATAGACTGTTGTGTGATTTTTGAAGAGAAAGGGGAGGAAGACCCTTCCATTCAGGTTGTGAACCGAAGGGAGCGCCTCACCAACTGGTCAATCAGGACCACTATCGCCTGGAAACCTTTGGGGTAGCAAGGCTGAACAAGCATCATGCATCCTTATTTTAGTTGTTTTCTTTATTTTACGCATTTGTCTTTACTTTCCAAAAGATCTCCGATGTTTTGAACATTTATGAATTTAATCAAAATCATTTTCAGTTTTATCAAATATCTCGCTATTCATTACTTTTCTCTATTATTTACTTTATTTTCACACATCATTACTATTACGTATCTTGATGATGAACCAACAACTGTAACTTGCAACAAGGCTATGCAACAAACGGACATAGACTCAGAGGAGGATGATATACCAGAAGAGGTTGTCAGAGAGGCCGAGAATTTTGAGAACAGACCTAAGCCGAACTTGGATGAAACTAAAGTCGTCAATTTGGGAGATACCGAGAATGTCAAAGGGACGTGCATCAGTGTGCACTTATCACAGATAGAGAAAGAGGAATATATAGAGTTCTTGAGGGAATATGAGGATGTATTTGCATGGTCTTACAACGATATGACTGGACTCAGCACATTCATTCTCGCACACAAGTTGCCGACAGATCCTGCATGTCCGCCGGTAAAACAGAAGCTCGGAAAATTCAAGCCGGATATGAGTTTAAAAATTAAAGAAGAGGTCACCAAGCAGGTCAAAGCCAGAGTTCTTCACGTGGTAGAGTATCCAAATTGGTTAGCTAACATTGTGCCAGTACCAAAGAAGGATGGGAAAGTTAGAGTCTATGTCGACTACCGGGATCTCAACCGGGCTAGTACCAAAGACGGTTTCCCCTTGCCAAACATACACATTCTGATCGACTGCTGCTCCAAGCATGAGTTGCAGTCATTCATCGATTGCTTCGTGGGGTACCATCAGATATGGATGGACAAAGAAGATGCAGAGAAAATGGCGTTTATCACGCCTTGGGGAATGTATTGCTACAGAATGATGTCGTTCGGGTTGAAGAATCCGGGAGCTACTTATATGAGGGCCATGACTACCATCTTTCATGACATGATAAATAAGGAGATCGAGGTATATGTGGACGACGTCTTCGTTAAGTCCAGGAAGCCTGCAAATCACATGGAGGACCTCCGAATGTTTTTCAACAGACTAAGGAGGTACAACTTGAAGCTAAATCCCTCCAAGTGTGCATTTGGAGTCCATACGGGAAAGTTATTGGGTGTCATCTTAAGTCGCCGGGGAATAGATCTAGATCCATCAAAGGCCGAATCTATTCAGGAGTTGCCACTGCCGAAGATAAAAAAAGAGGTAATGATTTTCCTGGGGAGACTCAACTATACAAGCCGGTTCATAGATCAGTCTACCGTCATCTGCGAACCAGTCTTGAAGATGCTGAAGAAGGATTCCACCACTAAATGGACCGATGATTATCAAAAGGCTTTTGACAGGATCAAGGAATACTTGTCTACACATCCAGTCCTGGTTCCGCCTGAGCCCGGGAGGCCCTTATTGCTCTATCTCGCAGTTTTGGATGGAGCATTTGGTTGTGTCTTGGGAAAACATGATGAGATGGGGAGAAAGGAGCAAGCTATTTACTGCCTCAGCAAGAAATTTACCCCGTACGAGGCTCGGTATTCCTTGCTAGAACGCACCTATTGTGCTTTGACTTGGATAGCTCAGAAGTTGAGGCATTATTTCTGCGCTTACACTACCTACCTTATATCAAGAATGGATCCACTAAAGTATATTTTTCAGAAGTCCATGCCCACCGGCAAGCTCGCCAAGTGGAAATTTTTTTTGAGTGAATTCAACATTGCATATGTCACCGAGAAGGCAGTTAAAGGACAGGCTTTGGCAGATCATCATGCAGAAAATCCAGTAGGAGAGGAGTATGAACCATTGAAGACATATTTTCCAGACGAGGAAGTAGCTTTCATAGGAGAACACATTGCAGAATCCTATTACGGTTGGAGGATGTTTTTCGACAGGGCCTCGAATTTCAAAGGAGTTGGTATAGGAGCAGTCCAGGTATCAGAAACCGGTTATCACTACCCGGTATCTGCCAAGCTCATATTCCCATGCACCAATAATATGGACGAGTATGAAGCTTGCATCTTGGGGCTTTAAATGGCCATTGACATGAACATTCAGGAGCTTCTAGTGATTGGGGATTCAGACCTACTCATAAACCAGGTTCGAGAAGAATGGGCAACCAAGAACTCCAAGATACTCCCTTATCTGCACAACATACAGGAGTCGAGAAAGAGGTTCAGAAAACGGAATTCCAGCATGTTCCAACGATACAGAATGAGTTCGCAGATGCGTTTGCCACTTTATCATCCATGATTCAGCATCCAGATACAAATTTCATCGACCCTATCTAGGTCAAGATTCATAACCAACCGGCATATTATGCACATGTTGAGGAAGAAGCCGACAGAAAACCCTGGTTCCACAACATCAAAGAGTACATGACAACAGGAGAATATCCAGAGCCTGCTAATGCTACTCACAAGCGCACGCTTCGAAGGTTGTCCAACAATTTCTTTCACATTGGAGGAATCCTGTATAGGAGGACTCTCGATTTGGGACTATTAAGGTGTGTCGATGCGACAGAAGCAACCAAGTTGTTAGAGGAAGTGCACTCAGGGAATTGTGGGCCGCACATGAACGATTTTGTTCTAGCAAAGAAGATACTCAGAGCAGGATATTTCTGAATGACCATGGAAACCGATTGCATTCATATGTCCGGAAGTTTCACCGATGTCAGATACATGCGGATATAATAAAGGTAGCTCCGAACGAGCTCGCTGCAACGAGCTCACCATGGCCGTTCGCCGCTTGGGGAATGGATGTTATTTGACCAATCGAGCTCGCCGCATTAAACGGACACATGTTCATTCTAGTGGAAATTGATTACTTTACTAAATGGGTTGAAGCAGCATCATACAAAGCGGTAACCAAGAAAGTCGTGGCTAACTTTGTCCGAGATCGTATTGTCTATTGAGTTTGGGTATCCAGAGTCGATCATCACGGGTAACGGTTCCAATCTCATTAGGACTTGATGAAAATGTGTGAAACTTTCAAGACCAGACACAGAAACTCTACAGCTTATAGACCTTAGATGAATGGAGCCATGGAAGCATCCAACAGGAACATCAAGAACATACTAACGAAAATGATCGAAAGGCATAAAAAGTGGCATGAGAAGTTTTCATTTGCTTTATTGGGTTATCATACTATAGTTTGCACATCAACCGGGGCAACTCCCTACATGCTGGTTTACGGTACATAGGCGGTAATTCCCACCGAGGTAGAAACTCCATCCTTGAGAATCATACAAGAAGCTGAGCTGGATATGCAGAATGGGTCAAGGGTCGCTACGAGAAGTTAGCCCTTATAGACAGAAAGAGAATGAATGTTGTTTGTCACGGTCAGTTATATCAGAACAGAATGTCCAAAGCCTTCAACAAGAGAGTTCGACCAAGGAAGTTTACAGCAGGGCAGCTGGTGTTGATGAAGATATTTCCACATCAAGATGAAGCCAAAGGGAAGTTCTCTCCCAACTAGCAAGGTCCGTACATGGTTCACCGGGTTCTAACTGGAGGAGCTCTTATTCTTGCACAAATAGATGGAGAAATCTGGCCAAAACCGATCAACCCAGACACGTGAAGTTATACTACATTTAATCAATATGCTTCTTCTTTATGATGTAATTTGAACTATGCCAGACCTGATTCCCGTTTAAGAGGGGATACGTAGGAATCCCTATGGGTTCGGTCACATCTTTAATCAAATTCCATTTTCCCCCACATTTGGAACTGGGGCAGAATTTTGAGGAGGACCCTCAAAATTTCGAAGTCAGCTTGTAAATTTTTTGTATCAGCACCAACCCAGTAAACTGGGGCAGAATTTTGAGGAGGGCCCTCAAAATTCTAAGGTCAATCCGCTTTCAACAGCGCCAGCCTAGTGAACTGGGGCAGAATTTTGAGGAGGACCCTCAAAATTCCCTAGCCAGCAAGGTTTCCATGCCTTGAACAACGTTCTAGTTGTGGTTCATCATAAAAAACAAAAAATATCTTTTCTTTACTTATATACATTTGCATCACGATTACCAATATTTGCATAAAATCATTTGGATCACTATTGTTCAGCAACGCTACCCCAAATGGTACAACACGCCACGAGTCGAGGGATGCAAACTAAATTCCCCTTTACAGAACTCACGATCTTTCTTTAGATGCAGGAATCCAGGGTACGAATAGGCAATGGAAGAGCTTTACCAAACCTAGGTTCCCTCACAAAGGCTTATTATCTACATTCAACGCTTCCCCAACAGACATCGATAGCGCAATCATCTACCAGCTAAGAAAATTACCATCGTCCTCTCCTTTATATTCCTGCATTTTTCGAGACTAAGATCTGTCTCCATCTGCATTTTTGTATTTTTGCATAAGGCTACTCTCTGCCTTTCGCGATTAAGCTCTGCCTCCATCCTGTATAAGGCTGTTCTCTACCTTTCGAGACTAAGCTCTGTCTCCATTTGTATATTTGCATTTTGCATAAGGCTACTCTCTGCCTTCCGAGGCTAAGCTTTACCTCCATCCTGCATAAAGCTGTTCCCTGCCTTTCGAGACTAAGCTCTGTCTCCATCTTGCATTTCGCATAAGGCTAGCCTATGCCTTCCAAGGTTAAGCTCTACCTCCATTCTGCATAAGGCTATCTCCCGCCTTTCTAGGCTAAGCTCTGCATCAGTCTTGCATAAGGCTATCTTCTGCCTTTTGAGACTAAGCCCTGTCTCGATCTGCATTTTTGCATTTTTGCATAAGGCTACTCTCTGCCTTCCGAGGTTAAGCTCTGCCTTAATCCTGCATAAAGCTATTCTCTACCTTTCGAGACTAAGCTCTGTCTTCATCTGCATTTTTGCATTTTGCATAAGGCTACTCTCTGCCTTCCGAGGCTAAGCTCTGTCTCCATCCTGCATAAGGTTGTTCCCTGCCATTCGAGACTAAGCTCTGTCTCTATCTTGCATTTTGCATAAGGATACTCTTTGTCTTCCGAGGTTAAGCTCTACCTCCATCCTGTATAAGGCTATCTCCTGCCTTTCGAGGCTAAGCTCGGCCTCCATCTTGCATAAGGCTATCTTCTACCTTTCGAGACTAAGCCCTGTCTCCATCTATATTTTTCCATTGCATAAGGTTATTCTCTGCCTTCCGAGATTAAGCTTTACCTCCATCTTGCATAAGGCTATCTTCTTCCTTTCGGGACTAAGCTTTTTCTCCATCCTGCATTGCGTAAGGCTATTATTTGCCTTTCGAGGTTAAGCTCTACCATCTTTATTTTCCATTTGGCAGGAAAATTGCCACCCTGTTTCATTTGGCTGAAATATTGCTGCCCTGCATTTTAAATTCTCGCTTCGGCTGAAACATCGCCACCCTTTCATTCATCCGGCAGAAATATTGCCACCTTCTCATGGTCTCAAATATCACCAACTTATTCAAAGGCGTCATAGTTCAGAGGCACCATCCGCATAGCCCGAGAACACCATTTCATGGCCTACGAATCTTTACTTTTATGCTTTTCATACCCTAGGACGTCATAGTCAGAGGACGCCATCCTAATCGTCCGAAGACAGCATTCATGGTCCAACGGGAACTTGCATCACGTTTAAATTATGCCAAACATCGGCACATCATTCATTTGTAGGTACACAGGCTGGCACGGCCACCTCATCTGGAGCGATCCCGCTCCAGTTTTTCGTAGCAATCCAACCTCCGAACCTTTGTCAAATCTCAAACTCCGTTGCACTCGTCTTTTCCGAACTTCCATTGGTATATCCCATCAATGGTTCCTGAACTACATATGACCTGATTCCTGTAAAACCAAGGATATGTAGGCAGATCAGAAGCAAGAGCGCGGTCAAAATCCTTTACAATCGCCGATTCCGGTCAAAATTGGCCATCTCAGCTTTACCCGACAACTCTTTCATCCTCCTCAGGTAAGAGGAGCAGCTGTTGATACCCAATTTTTCCCTATATATTTTGCACATAAAATACTTTCAAAATAGTATATGTATGCATATATAAGCATGCGGGGAAACTTTGGTATTTTCTTTAATTTTTGAGATCTTTTAAAATCAATTTACTACTTATTTTTGACAGTATGAAGGCCAAAATATTTTCCAAATTATTATTTTAGTGAATAATGTGCTTCACTCCCATATTTATAACAAAATATCATTTATGGAATATTTGCACATTTTTTACAAATTTATTTGGGATTTTTAAGGCTAATTGCACAAAATTGCAATTATAGCCAATTTCATAATTAATTGTGTTTCATAGTTATAAAATTAATTAGAGTATTTTTATATTAATATTTATATGTTATTAATTAGATCCCTATTTTTAGTTTTGCTTTTTAAACTAATATAGCTATTTTATAAAATTCATTAGGGAAAAATTGGCTATTTAAATTATAGCCAGATTTATTTAAAATATAGCCCAATTAAACCCCCTACTTCATCTCAATTTTAATACAATTACAATAACCCATACCCATTATTTTTTCTCGACCCACCTTTGATTTAATCTGAGCCGTTGATCACATAGATCAACGGTCCAGATCTTATTACCTTAATTAGATCTAAGCTACCCCTCCCAAACCCTCATTCACACAAACCCGTCTCTCTATCTCTCTAGCATATGCTCTCCCTTCTCTCTAGGAACTTCTGGTTCCTTCTTCCCCGATGAAGTCCATCGCGTCTCTGGCCCTACTCGTCCCTCACTTTTCTCGACCTCTAGTAGCCATGGAATCCTTGTATCGTTGTTCTCTCTCTAAAGCTTGAAGCCCAGCAGCTTCCGCCATGAAAGACGGTCACTAAATCTATACTTGGGTCAGTTTGTGGCTTTTCTCTGATGGTTTTTGTCCGATGATGCCTTCTATGGCATTATATACGAGTTTCACGGCCGAGTTTCTCATTTCCCTAATTTATTTTTGCAAACCCTAATTTTTTGCCTAATTCTCTTTGGTCTCTGTCTTTTAACCAATTTTCTTTTGGTTTAACCATTGTCTTCTACACTTCCTATTACTTGATATCTTTGATTATTCAAGTTTTAAACGTTTTGGTTCCTCTTCTGAAACTAGGGTTTCTTAACCCCTTTAGAGAACACTTTACTTTTCTGATTTTGAGTACTAATCCGTGACTCTCAAAACATTTTTTGTTTAAGTCTAATGAAACTTTAGCTCTATATGTTTATATCTATATTATCTGCTTGTTTGTGTGTTCCTCTGGGTTCTTCATTGAGTTCCGTGCTCTTTGCTTTAATTTTGTTACTAGTGTTTTATTCCCTTACCATGTTGTGTTCTTCTCTTAAGGGTTTTTTTGACTGTTTACATGGTGATTTTATACTGATTCTTACAAGATTTCTTAATGCCTGTGATTACTGGCCTTAAATTGTGATTTTGTGTATTCTCCTTATAGTTTGGTAATGACTTCTAATTTCTTGCTCAATCAGTGGGATACATTCCTCAATTAATAACTGATCTCCTAGGTTTTCAATCTCGTTAATTAATTTGAAAACTATTTTCCAGAATTGAAGCGCTATTTTTCCCTATATGTGTGCACAAGTATGTTGATTTCTTTGCTTGACATATTTCCCTGGTTAAGTATCATGCACCTAGTCTTCATTGTATACCTTATACTATTTTTGTTTCCTTATGTGACCATGCCATACTTTGTGATTCCTTTCCTTTTAAAATGATTGCTTATTATCGTTTGAGTTTGATTCCTTAATTAAAGGGGAGTCCATATGCTTATTTGATTATGATTGATACTCATTTCCTTAAATATATATTGATAGCTTATTTGTTTACTCGTTTTCAGTACTATATATACTCCTCTCTTCTTACTTGACATAGACACGAACACAATTTCTCTAAAAACTTTCTTTCAAATACCAAGGCACACTGCATATCTCTCACAACCTCAGACTCTCTTAATTCTCTCTTTCTCTCCTATTACTATACTCTCTCATTCTTTTATTTTAACATTCAATCGGCTAAAAGCCAATATTGATTCGCCTGGGTTGATTACTTCTACACTACTGGTTTTTCTTGTTTGTTTACATGGGTCTGTTGCTGTTGCTTTTCTCATATTGCTGTTGCACACTGTTATTCTCTCTGCTGCTTACACTCTCTGCTCACCTTGTTCCTCTGTGCATGATTGTTATTGTGGTATATCACTTGCAACTGGTATGTCACCCCGTTAAGATACAGTTTCCACAACAACATGTTTCTATTAATTTTGCATTTCATAATGTTTCTTATATGGTTTTATTTATGGGTTTTTTGCTCTTTTGTCACTAGCATGTTACTTATTAGTCTATTTGGTTCAGTTCAACATGCTCCCTTACCCCCTCCCCTGTCTCAATAAATGTTTATTTTTGCACTACTACCATGCATCCACGTCAGCTCTGCTACTTGGTTAACCTAAACCTTTGTTTGAGGCTAAGTGTATTAGAGTTTGGTACTATAAGAACTGAACTTTTGTTTTTGCAACCATGTCTTGTTACATTCTTCTAATGTGCTTTCCTGTGTGAGTATTTTACTTTGCTTATTTGTTCCCTTCCAATTTGCCCTCATTTGTGTGATGCTTTGTTGTTCTAAAACTGGTCAGTCTAAATGTAGAAGAATTTCTTCAACTCTTTCAACTACTTTCATAAACTGTCTCAACTTTTCCAACTCTTTCAACTATTTTCTTAAATTGTCTCAACTTTTCCAACACTTTCAACTATTTTCTTAAACTCACTCAACTCTTTCAACTATTTTCTTAAATTGTCTCAAGTTTTCCAACTCTTTCAACTATTTTCTTAAACTCTCTCAATTCTTTCAACTGCTTTCTTAAACTATCTCGCAACTGTTTTCAACTTTCTCAATTCTAATCACAATCTCATTCTTAGAGCTTTAGGGTCTGCCCCCTTAATGTAAGCACTGCCTTGGGAGCCTTGAGCACCCATTGAACTTTGTGGCGCAAGGGTGGCACTTCCACACTTGCTTAACAATGATGTTATGGGTGCTATGTATTGGCCAGGGGTTCAAACGAACACAAGCCTTGGTAATGGCTGTGAAACTCGAAAGAAGTGAGGTTGAAGATCTTGGGCCTGGCTGTAGGCTCCCTATAGAATAGCTTCTTTTTTTTTATCAATGTTGTATTTTTAAATTACTTGGTTTGTAATAACTTGTAAAGAACAATGGAGATTATAGTGAAATTGGGAAGGGTTATGCATGATTATTAAGGGTACAGGTAGACAACATGTTTGTAGGATTTGCTTAAGTATTTGCGAAATAGAAATCCTGTTTAGGACATGCATTTTACATGTAGGAATCATGTCCCTACGTCTTTACTTTCAGCTTGCTATTTTGCCAATTTTTACAATCACAATCAGCTAATAATCAAATTACTTCCATTGCATTTAGATACCATGTTATAGGGCCTTTATATGCATTAGATATCATGTACTTAGTTTTTTTATTTGCAACTGTTGAATGCCTCACTAATTTTGTTAAACAGACGTGAAACTGGTTAACAAACTCCTCGTTAAAACTAGAAACCATTGCATGCTCACCGTCATTAATAATGCCTAGGCAAGCCTTAGGGCGGATAAAAAAAAGGGCTAATCACATTCAAGTCGTGTTCGAATTAATCCGCCTCTGTCTGAATTAGTTTGTCCCTGAAGCCCTCTCTATTTTTGCAAACTTCTATCATAATTTTTAAACTATCTATGCAAACGTTTTTATTGTATTTCATGTCCAGAATTGGACTACTATTTCAACTATCTGAGTACTAATTTTCAAAATCTCAAAAAACCAGTATGTTTACTGTTTTTCTTTACGCTTCTGCAATCTCAAAATGCTTTCACGCTTATTCTTTAGCTCTGCCTGTCCAAAAACTTTTTACCAGGCATTCCACAAATATTTCCAAATGACTTCTGCAGATTTCTAAAACTTATACTGCCTCTTTTAAGTTCTGAACGTTTTTCTCTTACGTTCCTTTTCTGCAAACTCTCCAACTTTTGTTGCAGATTCCTTTTTTTTTTTTTTAAAAATCTCTCTTTGCCTTAGACCTTACATGTGTTTGAGATATGCTAATTACGTGTTCGCTTATGGAGGGGTATTTGAGCCTTTTATATGTTTTATATTATTCCTTTATATGCAAGTGCTATTTATTTTGTATGTCGCTTAGCATTTTCACTTTTAAATTTAAGGGTTCGACCTAGTTCCTACCTTATTGGAATAACGATCCTAAATGCCCTCTAGGATCTATAGGACGGGACAGGTAATATCACGCAATAAGCATTCGTGACCAATTCTCACGCTTAAATAACATCTACGGGGTGGGAAGGGTAGAATTTGGAGATGATGACGATTCGATAATATCATAGAGCATCCCATCTTTGGGAACATGTGCGGGATATTGCGTCGAATAATCCATAATATAGTTAAACCTAGGACCCTTCTCTCTTTTGTTTGCTCTATTTAAATGTTCCCCTACAGTAATGCTTTTTTTTTCCAAATCAATCCTCTCTTTTATTTTAAATTTACGTCCTTCCTTTTCTTTAAAGATCTTTCAAGTTGTGCGAATGTGATATGTGTTAACCTTCCTTGCTTAATTTCTTCATCTTTTATAAAGTCACGATTAACACGGCGGGGAACCACACTAGTAGATCTTGAGGGGTGCCTAACACCTTCGCCCGAGATAATCTCAAGCCCTTACCCAAACTCTGGTTTTGTTTTCAAAATACTCTCTCTTAAGTTCCTAATGCACTATAATCATTAGGTGGGCGACTCTTCAAATTCCAGAACCCAATTCCCAAACGGGAAATAGAGTTGTCTTGCCCATAATGTCGTAAAACCCGATTTCGCTTTTCCTAGAGAAAAATGGGGCGTTGACAGGTGTTCCTAGGGTTCTAAGTTCTGAAAAAAGTGAAACAAAGTGACTTAAAACGAGATGGAGGTGTCCTATATATATCCTAATATCTTAAACCTCTTATGTGGGCCCCATAGAGAGGTGTTGGGTGCAGTCTCACGAAAATGCGAATATCTCTCTACTACGAGATCGTACCGATGAACGGTTTAATGTGTTAGAAACTAGATTCATAGATATTCAATTTGGTGGTTTGGTTACTCATAATTCTACATAAATTGGGAGAAAAGAGTAGTAACATTTGACTTAATGTTTAAGTAAAATTATGAACCTAAGTTGCGACAACTTTTGTCTCATAACCCATTTGACTTCAAGACATATGATAGATATATTATTTGATTCAAATACCTTAAAACACAACCACTTGAGTGTATTAAGAACCTATAGGTTTACCCAAAAATACGGCTGACAACATCCTTGATTCGTTTAACTTCTAATACTTGTTAACCACCCTTATACACCTTTGTATCATTTAAGACCAACATGATTAACCTTTTATCATCTTAAAGATAATCTTTTCATGGATTTAAATCGACTACCTTATGGCATGAGCTAATATATGTGAATATGGGTTGCAACAATGCATTTACCTATACTACCATACACAAAGTGTTTTAGTTTAGTTCCTCAATTAGTTTTACCGATCAAGTCAGAATCCCTTAATTAAAGGGAAACCTTGTGTAATGGATTGAAATAGATTATCAAACTATTCTCTTAACTTATTTATGCTTGCCTTCTACACTATAAAAAGTACGACCACTTTTTCACAAGCACACTTTCTATACACAACTAAATACACTTCGGACTTTACACTTATAATTCTCACAACCACTTCTGAACTTGCTTGTCTGCACTTTGGCTTTCACAAGACTGCTACTTTCTTTTGCTTGTCTCTTTTAAAAATTGGTATGTCTTGATTCAATTCCCAGCATCATCCCAATGTGTTTATTTACAATTTTGCACCTATGTCTACTTTATGCAGAATTTGACATTGAAATGCTTATGTGCTATTGTTTGCTTTACTTTCTTGTAAACGCTAGTTTCCCATCCCATTTACCCTCTATATGTTTGTAAGTGGGGACTCAGGGCATGGCAACAATAATTGTTGCTCATGAACTATGTTTTGACCTCCCTAAGTAGGCCAAAGGGTGTTCTGGTATGTCTCATTGCTAGGTATGCCCTTGCCTACTCCTTGCTTGTATCCTGCTTGATATGAATCCCCATATCCCCATTTCCCTATGTATGCTGAGTTAAGGTATATCATGGGAACATCCCAATTGTTGACTAAGGATGAACATGACCTTCAGTAGGTCCTAACTCACTAATTTACAACTGACAAGCTGGTCAGGGGTCTACCAATATCCAAAAAATGCTTGGCATGACCACCAGCTTTCCCTTTCCCCCCTCTTGCACTTGCACTTATTCCTAGACTCTAAGTTCTGCCCCTTCCTATGAGCCCTGGGACCTTGAGTTCCCTCTGAACTTGGATATTTGAGGGCTGGCTCTTCCACACTGCACTATAATCTGATTCTGTAATGATATTTGGGGTGTATGCATTGCCTGGAGTTCTTGAAGCTCATTGGAACTTTGACACATCACAAATAAGCGGAAGGCTTTGAAAATAGGATCTTGGAAGTTGGTTTATCCCATATTATTAGACTTTGAGTCTGAATTAGGCTGATTAGATGAAGATGTAATCACTAAAGTAATTTCCCTTTCTTTTCGATTCATTTGTTCTATAATATTTTTGTAATAGCTACTAGGGTGGATAGTGAAAAGGGATGGGACTGAATGTGTGCAAAAAGGGTAAATATCATGTAAATAGGGAGTTACTATTTCTAAAATTTTGCCTCTCATATAGATATCATGTCTATAGGGAATCATTGCTTCTAAATTTCTTCATTTCATACAGATATCATGTTAGTTGGTTTTCCTGCACCTCATATAGATACCATGTTCATAGGTTTCCTGCATCTCATATATATACCATGTTGATAGGTTTTCTGCACTTCATATAAATACCATGTCCATAAGTCGTTACTGAAATTCTGTATATCATATAGATAATATGCCTATAGGACTTCCTGCATTGTGCATATGCATATGTCACTAGGCAAATTTACTTATAGGAGTTAAATAACCAATTGCATATAGATGTTCTGCCTATAGGATCTTTACATGAAAATAACAACAATTAAAATCAGTAACAGCTAGAAAGCATGCCTATAGGAGCTATCAACTACAACCTGAATGGCCTACTCGCTCGTAAGTCAAAAATCAGTAGAAATTTTGTTTAACACTCACAGAACTTATAACCCTATGACTGACAAATCTTTTTTCTGCAACCAGTACTCCTTTATCTCTAATCTAATAGACATCACATCTATAGGTTCCGTTTAACACATAGATGAATGATTAGGTAATTAATCAACTGTGTTAGTCTTTGATAACTACAACTAAGCAGGGCTAATTTGGACTCCCTGTCTGGGAAATATGTGGTAAATTAACCTGTCCTAATCCTTAAAATAATTCAGATCAAACAAACATGTGTAAGACATGCTAAACTATATGATTTTCTTTGATTTGAGGAGGCTTATTTGAGCCATGTCTGTTTAGTTGCCTACCAATACTTGCTGTATATGTTTTGAATGCTGCCTTAGCATTTTATCCTTTGAAAAATATCAAAAGGCCCCCCAACTCCCTTTTCCTTAGGATTAGTAGTCCCATATGCCTTCGGGACTGATAGGATTGGAACGGGTAGTAGCATGCAATAAGTAATGATACTATTCCGCACTTTAATACCTTTACGGAATGGGAAGAGTATAATATGGATATGATGACCGGTGCGCTAATATCACGTGCGACCCCTCTTCTGAGGAGCGATTGCTGGATATTGTATTTATGTGATCCATATTGTTTATAAACCTAGGACCTCTCTCCCTTTATTTACTTTCACCTCTTCCTGTATAACAATTTAAGTCTATTTTCATGAAATTTTGCCCTTTCTACTTACCTTCAAAAGTTTTCAACTTATTTTCAATGTTATATGCTAGTCCCTATTTGAGCCTAATTGATTATGTATTTATATAAAGTCACACTTGTAACATGGCCGGGAACCACCTTAGTAGATTCTAAAGGGTGCCTAACACCTTCCACTTGGGATAATTTGTAGCCCTTACCCAAATATTTTGTTTCTAAATCAAAAACCCATTTAGTGTCCTAATGCACTTAATCATTAGGTGGCGACTCTTCAATTGAAAATCCCAATTCACAAAAGGAAATGAGTTGTTCTCCCAAATGTCACAAGCCCGATTTCGCCTTAGAAAAAGAGGGTGCGACAATTAGTTGGATGTAACCCAAAACGAACACGATAACTTGGTGGATCAGGTAAAGATTATTAAAGTAGGTGATGATGAGCTAGACATGGAAATTATCGGTCAAAACCCGCAAGTCCCACATAAGCTTAATCCATTCGACTAAATCCGAGCAGAGATGGACGTAATCAAGGTCGAGGCCGAGGAGTGAAAAGTCAAGATGGATCATTTGGCCTTGGAAAAGGAGACTTTCTAGGAGCAGCTAGCCTTGGCAGAGGCTTAACTTCGAGTGACAAAGGAGAAAGCTAAGGCCCAGTCCTAGAAAAATCAAAGACCTCCAATCTCAATAGGGATCGGCTATTGCCGAACAAGATACTCCTGCTAAGGATATTAAAATAGCCAAGTCAGGGGTAGAAATAACCACGGCCGAAGCTGAGGAGATGGTGGCTCAGTACAAAGCTGATGCTGAGACATACTAAGACCACTTGAAAGGCATCATTAAATAGTTGAAGTGGCAGTACAGAAGGGAGGTCCTTAAGGAAGTTCATGTCCGAGGCTTCGACCTATCGGCCGAGATAAAAAATTCTTAGAGGCTCGAGGATAAGGACAAGAATCTGGCATTCAACTGAGGCTCAACTTCGAGCGGCAAAGGAGAAAGCTGGGGCCTAACCACCAAAAATTGAAGACCTCCAGTCTCAACAGGGCTCAGATGTTGCCGAACGATATACCCTTGACAAAGAGCTTACCACGACCAAATAAGTGGCGAAAATAACCAGGGCCAATGTTGAGGAGATTGTGGCTCAGTATAATGCTTATGCAGAGACAACCCATGACCGCCTCAAAAGCAATGTTGAATCTTTCAAGTGGTAGTACAGAAAGGAGGCCATTTAGGAAGTTCATGCCCGGATATTCGATCTATTGGTCAAGATAAAAAAAGTCTTAGAGGCTTTAAGACGAGGCCAATAATTTGGCATATCCCATGACGAGGAAGGTTCTATAGGTTCCGGCAGATCCGAGGGCAAACACGACCCCGATGATACTTTTGTATTTTTTTGTAAAGATTATATATATAAGGCTCTTCCGTTTTTGAATTTTACAATATCCAAGTTTGTTTCTTTTTTCTTTTTCTTTACGATGTCAAAGATTTCGAATGCTTAAACATGTAATAATAAGGACTTATTTGGAGGTTCGCACAAGGCTCGTTCTCGATGTAATTTTTCTTAAGACTCATGGGGGATTGGTATGACCTGAAGCTTTCCTTAAAGTGCTTACTCAGAATTCTTTATAATTTTGCCGTAGGTAGCCATTGAACAGGTTTTCAAATGTTTAAGTCATTATGTTTTGGTTACAGATTTTGGGCATCTCGAAGCCAATTTTAGGATGGTTGTAGCCTTTTAAGTTTGCGTTCTGCCTAATAGGTTATTACTCCATGTTTCGATACCTGAGATATCAAGGCATACCTAGGACGACAATCCCCAAGTGTGCATGGCCATTACCTTCAAGGTTCGCGCATTGCCTACTAGATTTTTGTGCCCTCGGGGTTTAACAACCCGAGCCATCCAAGTATGTCTTAGACGACAATTCTCGGGTAAGGGTGATCTCTTGGATCAGGATAGATGTTTCCCTTGGGCTAGATGGACTTAAGGAATAAAATGTAGTAGTGTTTAGAAGACACAATATCTATATGTAAGGTAGATAGTTTCTCTTACTTCCGTGCGCAACATACAAGATTGAAAATATGTACAAGCTTCGTATTATGGCTGAAGTGGTCTATGTGGGAACTGTTCATTTGACCATATATCCCTTACAATAAATCATATTAACCGAGCATACACTGTTCATGCACAATGTTTTTGTCCTTGCTATAATCAATATTCGAGGGTGATGGCCTCCTAGTATTTGAGGTCGATCGCAGAAAGAGATCAAATAATATTGATGTATGATCTTTGACTCTGGTGCATAGCCGGTCATTAATTCTATGTTTAACACAATCCATTATTTCCTCGTTAAAAACCTTTCCGAAAAACCCATTTGGGAAAAAACCGGTTCAATGAAAATAGTGCAACATTCTTTTTAGCAATCCACTAGGCAAGTGCCTAGGGCTAGTTTTTCATTAATAACTGAAAAGAAAATTAAGTCAATTAGGAAAGTTACAAATAAGGGGGGGGGGGGTAGCACCGGTATTGGTACCTAAAACGGGCTAACATTACCGTACTAATCCTATTGAGGCTTGGCAACCTCGCTTATTAACAAGAATGCAAAAAATAAGAACTTGACATGACTAATATTTTATGATCATCACAGAGTTTATAACATACTATGTGATGAGATTACAAATGAGGATACTAATAAAGTGGTAGAATAAAATTTAGTACCCAATTGATTGTTGTCCCTTTTTTTTTCGACCTTGTATAATCTTCAAGTTGTACTTCTTTTTCGTTCTCATATAGCTTGTTCAAAAAGTATTCAAGAATCATCTTTTATTTTTTGAACGGTTGGACTTCGATGACGATGTTGTAGCACCCTGCTTTTGTGTGGCTGCTCTCATTAGAATTTGCCTAAAATTTGGTTTCTTGTCGGACCATGTTGCATTTTTCATCAAAATAGCACCTGACTTACTCGTTCCAATGTGGTCATCCACAGTGTTTGGTGGTGTATATAGGAAGTGAATGCACGTGCAACATAGAGGCTTACTTGCAATGAAATCTGAAGCCTCCCACTTGGTCTTTAATTTTCCAGTTAGAGTGTTTTCAAAAAATGGAATTTGAATTTCATCATTGATTACTCTTTCCACTTGATGATTTTCAAAATGAAAAAGGCGTTTAAGCCTATTTTCCTGCCCCCTTTTCAAATTTGCGAAATAGAATTTATCTGACAATGGTTCCATTGCTTCCCTCTCTACGGCATCAAGATCGATGGTTTCCCAGGCACTTTCCTATGCACTTTCGAGTTCACCCTCTGGGGAATCTGGAAATTCCAAAATCTGCTTTTGTTGTACTCCATCAATTGCACGATTAGCAATAGCTAGTCCAACAGCACTAAAATTGTTCGAAACGTGCACATTGTCCTCAACAGTAGGAAGTGAAGGAACGTGTTTTCCAGCTCTTCTGTGCAAAAGATGTCCCTTTGGACTTTTGTACCCTGCTAGAGATGCATTATATGCTTTGTCACTGCATGGAAAAGATGAGGCCAACACTTGACCATTTTGCTCAAGTTTTTCGGCATGTTCAATTAGACATAGCTGGCCCACGTGCTTATTATTCAAATTTTGCAATATTAGCACCACTTTTTTGCTCAGATGAGCCGACACCTAAATCATAATGGTTTTGTTTCATGTGTTGTACTACATCATCAAGTTTATTTTTATATATGTACATTGGATACCCATTCTTTTTGGTTGAGCCCACATGTACATCTTCACCCGTTGAAAACCCAACATCTTTACTAATTTTTTGAGCAGCAAATTTGTTTTCCTTTTCCTTCACAGTATCACGCCCCGCATGGCCCACCTCCTTTTCCTTATATTGCTGCACTCCATTTCCTTTATGGCCAAATGAGGATTCCTGTGCTGATCTCCATTTGAAATTGTAGGAATTGCATTTTTAATTCCTTTGAGTGGACCAAGTACCATATGCTTCTCTTTTTCAAAAATCCATGACCCTCATTTGTTGCACGTTGAATTAGTTTAATATCCTTGGAAGCCTTTTGCGTAGTCAAACTACCAAAAGTGACATTAACATCACTAATGCTCAAACGACCAAGCTGGCCCGCAAATGTTTGCTCTTTTTGCTCCAATTGTGTATTTTCACTATTTAATTTCCGACCCATTAAAAAATCACCAGATTCCTTTCTATTTGCTCCGTTCTTCTCAGCTAAAATCTTTGTGCTTGCCTTCACAAAAGCTGAAGCAGATTCACGAACCCACTGTCCCATGTGCAGCATGCCTTTCTTTTTTAACCAAATGATCCCACATCAATAACATTGTCGCCAGCTTTTATTATGGGCATTGGTATCTCATTTCTTTCGGTTGGGCCCACCCGATCATGAGGCATGTCAACAACTGCAATTTTATCACGTACAATAGCTGCAGTATCCAAAGTTGAAACATTAGCTATAGTATTGTCCATAGAAACATGATTGGATTCATTGTCATTTTTCTGATTCTCAATTTGATTTCCTTCACCATTTTGTGTAAACTATTGCTGTTCGATCTTTTCTACATCAGCTTCCGGTTGCCCAGTTTTTCTTGTTACTCCTTTTGAGACTACACCAGTTGATAAAATAGCTCCTTTTTGTGAAGGTTGCTGCTCACCCAGACTTACTTTTGTTGGAATCTCTTTCAGTTGCATACTTCTTTTTTCATTAAGATATTCCCTTGCATCGCCTTGAAGCTGCTTAGTCATGGATGTATCGATCACAGGAAGATTACTCACATCTACCGAATCTTTTTCAACCCCTTCTTCGTCGGCTTGTCATTCAAAATTCAACATGATTTTTCTTCATGTCCTTGATGTTTGCAGTATGTCCAAAATCTTAGGAGATTATCATATACAACTGCTTGTTCATGGACGACTGATTTTCTAGTAATTCTGTACGTAATAAGAATCTTGATTTTTCTTGGATGTTGTCCATAAGATGCAGTATTACTTTAACTCTCGTCGCACTAGGTCGAGTTCTCTCATGTGTTGCTTCATCCACATGCAAAGCTTTACCCACAGCAGAAGCAATAGATAAAAGCGATATTTTGGAAAAAATTTAGGAGGAAGGCGTGGGAACGAGATCCATACGACAGCCATGGATGTTTCTTCCTTTGGATTGAAGCTTAGTGTCCATGGAAACATTCTAAAAAAAGAATTTGTCTCCTTTTGATTTCATATATCATGTCGTCCTTGATAAGAACTTAACAAAGTCATCATATAAATCAAAACGAACCAGCAAATGATGATATTCAAACAGACCAATATTACATCGACCGTGAACATCAAATTACACTGGAAATATCTTTCTAATCTCTTGTAATTCCGGTTTTCCGTATGAAAACTTCACCACTACTGCCTGATGAAGTCCTTCTTCTCTAGTAAATTCACTGACTTGGTCCATAGTGAACTCAATCGTTGGCTCCCCATGCACGACTGCTACAGGAACTAATTCGAGCTTCGACGCGGCATATTGTTTTGGTTGAAGCTGGGTTGTGTACGATGGTTTGGGAATTGAATTTGTTGGCTGTTCAGTTGTGTTTTTGATTGTCTCTCCCACAACCAATTGTTGGGGAGAGATCACAGCAGCCATGGCTGCCAAGCTCAAGAAAAAGAGTTCAAAATCTAGAGAGAGAAAGAAGAGAGAAAGGAGAGTGTTTTGTAGTGTTGTTCGAGGTGATTTACGAGTGCAATATTTGCTTTGTCGCCTAAGAGTTATTTTTTTCCTTAATCACCATCTGAAAGAATTAGTACAATTCAAAATGTGTGTAAATAAAAGTAATGAAAGGGGTCATACCTCAGTAGTAGTTTCATTTTAAGTGGGATACGTTCGTGTTGTTCGGAAGCTGCTCACCGTTCATCACTTCGAGTTTGTACGATCTTTTGCTGGTGATCTTGATAATTCGATATGACCTTCCTAATTCAGCCCCAGCTTCCCTTCCTTCAAGTTTCGGGTATTTATTATAACCTTTCTTAACACAAGTCCTCGATATTAAAGTGTCGGAGGTTGGCTCTCTGATTTTAATACCTTTAATATATTGCTTTGGGGAGGCCAACCAAACAAGGGTGGCCTTGCACCTCTCTTTCAACAGTTCTAGGCTCGCACACATGGCCTTGTCATTTGACTCTTTTGTTGCATATTGACACCTAAGACGCAATTCTCCTACTTTGACCGATATTAGGGATTTCGCTCCATAAAACAATGTATAGGGGATGGCCCCGGCACTGGATTTTGAGGTTATATTATATGCCCATAGGACTTCAAGAAAAATTTCCTTCCATTTTCCTTTAGCGTCGGTCAGCCTCTTCTTAAGATTTTGGAGTATGGTGTTATTTGTGGAATCTGCCGGCCATTCCGACTAAGGTGATAGTGTATTGATAGGATCCAATTGATCTTTTGGTCCTCGAGAAAGTTTCTCACCTTACAATCGATGAACTGCTTCCCACTGCCGCACATGATCTCGGCCGACATTGTGATTCGGCATATGATCTTGCCCCAAATGAAATCCATAACTTCGTTCTCCCCGACTTTCTCAAATACCTAGGCTTCCCCCCAATTAGAAAAATAGCAAGTCATAAATAACATGAGTTGAGCCTTACCGGGTGCCCATGGCAGGGGGCAGACGATGTCCATTCCCCATTTCATGAATGGCTAGAATGGCTAGAGTGACAAGACCAAATGTAGTATCTCCCTGGGCAAGTAAATCATTGGTTCTTGCCTCTAACATCCGTGGAAGATTTTAGTACGAACTCAATCGCATATTTTTCCTTGTCAATTCATTAGTAGCGATCTCTGATTACCTTATGAACCAATGATTTGGCACCCAAATGGTTGTCGCATGTGCATTCGTGAACTTCTCTCAAAATATATTCTGTGTGGTCCCAAACAAATGGTGAGCGGGCCATCGAACGTTCTCCTGAGTAAGGTATTGTCTTATTATAGGCTGAACCTGGTCACTTTTATTCGTAGTGCCCTTAATTCCTTAGGATCTGAGGATAGCTTCCCGGTCTTCGGGTTATCTGCATTCTTATATCTCTAGTCCCAGGTTAAGCTTGTCAAATTCATCTCAGCGTGACCTTCTTCCACTACCGATTTCATGAGTTGCACGACCATTCCTGAGTTGAATTTGTCATCATCAACTGACAATCCCTAGTTAGCAAGAGCATCGACTTCGCTGTTTTGCTCCTGAGGTATATGTTGTATGGTCCACTCCTTGAACCGATGTAGTGTTATCTCTAGTTTATCCATGCACCTCAACATTCATTTCTCTTTGGCCTTGAATGTCCCATTGACTTGGTTTACCTCTAGGAGGGAATCACACATAGCTTTGATCACCTCGGCCCCCTAGGCTTTTAGCCAGTTCAAGACCTGTAATCATGGCCTCATACTTAATCTCATTGTTAGTCAATTTTACATTTCTTATCGATTGCCTAACTACATTACCAATTGGCGGCTTCAGAATGATGCCACGTTTGGACCCCTTTGCGTTCGAGGCACCATCTGCAAAGAAGGTCCATATTCCTAAGGAAGTCCTTGAATTCAACAACAATTGCCTTTCGACCTTGGGTATTAGGGCCGCATGAAGTCGGCCATGAAGTCTTGAAAAATTTATGATTTGAAGGTGGTTATGGGTCAATATTCGATATTGTACCCGATGACTTCCTTGGCACATTAGGCTAATCATACTGAGAGCTAGGGTTTGTGCATTATGTTTCTCAACAAGTAAGTAGTTACAACACATATGGGATGACATTGAAAATACAGTTTTAGCTTTCTAGAGGCGCTTAGCAAAGCGAGCACGAATTTTTCCATGTAAGAATACCTAGTTTCGGGCTCGCCTAGAGTTATTCTAACGTAATAGAGAGGAAATTGTGTAACTTCTTCTTCCCGGACTAGGAATCTACTTATGGCTATCCTGGATACCACGAAGTACAGGTACAACTATTCGTCTATGTTCGGAGTATGAAGAAAAAGTGCACTCGAGAGGTAGCACTTGAGTTATTCCAAGGCTTGTTGGCACTCCGGGGTCCATGGGAAGTTATTATTCTTCTTCAATAGCAAGAAGAATCGGCTATGCACCCGCATCCTTTGAATGGCCTTGACATTGTCCATAACGATGATGTCCTTGATTGCCTTGATATTATCAGGATAAACCTCGATCACCCGATTGGACACCAAAAATTCATAAAATTTCCCGAACCCGACTCAGCGTGTGCATTTCCCTGAGTTCATCTTCATATTGTATTTCTTCAATATGTTCAATATTTTATAAATATGTTTCAAATAGTCCTCTGCTCGCTTTCAGGGAATCAACTAACATATCATCAATGCAAACCTCCATTGATTTTCCTATTTTGATCTTTGAACATCTGATTTACTAGGTGTTGGTAAGTGGTATCGGCGTTTTCTAGTTCGAATGGAATTATGTTATTGTAATAGGTGGCGTATTTGGTGATGAAAGGACATTTTACCTGATCGCTCGGGTCCATCCAAATTTGGTTGTACTTGGAATAGGGACCAAGAAAACTGAGGATCTCGTGGACGGCCGTCACATCAATTATGCGATTGATATTGGTCAAAGGGAAATAGTATTTTGGGCATGACTTATTCAAGTCCATATAGTCTACATACGTTCTTAATCTATTTCTCTTTTTTAGGGACCACCACTAAGTTTGCTAACCAATCCATGTACTTAACATCCCGAATGGACCCTGTTTTAAGGAGATTAGATACCTCGTCTTTGATGAACGCATGCTTGACTTCGAACTGAGGCCTCTTTTTGTGTTTGACCAGGTGAAAATTCTGATCTAAGCTCAGCTTGTGAGTAGTTATTTCTTGCGAGATCCATATCATATCGTGGTGGGACCAAGCGAAACAATTTATGTTTGCTATAAAGAATTTAATGAGTAATATCCTAAGATCAAGATCTAACCTCATGCCCATGTATACCTTATGATCGGGCAGGTGCTCTATCAATATGATTTGCGCCAATTCTTGGACCGTTGATTTGGTGGCATCAAAATTATCGGGGACTATGAAAGATATGGGGACTCCGTAATCAGCATCCTTACCCATCCCTTGCTTCTCTGATTTGACCAGGGCCATTTTTGGTGATTGCTATTTGGTTTCCCCCTTGGCGACAAAACTCAAACCTTTTAATTTTGAAAGTGTGGATATCGAGAACACCTCGTCTATCGCGAACATCTCCTTTGTAGCTGGTTATTCTCCATAAATTGTTTTAATTCCTCCCGGTGTAAGGAATTTCAATGCTTGGTATTGTTTCGAGGGTTCTGCCTCATGTTGTGAATCCTCTGTCCCCCCCACCCCAATAGAACATTATATCTCATATCTCCTTTGATCACGTGAAATTTTGTTTTCGGAATGGTTTTGGCAGTGTTCACCTACAAGGTTATCCCCTATTTAGTATACTCATATGCCATGTTGAATCCATTTAGAACTCGAACTGTAGGCACAATGTGGTTTTGTAAGCCCATCTACTCTGCGACCGTTGATAAGATGATATTGGTCAAGCTATATGGATAAATTAACATATGCTTAACTTGACAATTATTTTTGAGTAAAAACATTACTAGTGTGCCATTGTGTGGTTGCATGATGCCTTCAATCTCCTCATCGTTGAAGGATATGGTTCCCTCTAGCATGTAATCTCAAGTCCGTTTTTCCATTGTGATGCACTTTGGTGAGCTTTAACGTTAATCCATGGGGGATGTTGACTCCATCGATGGTCTTGTTAATGACGTGCTGAGGTTCCTCCTAATCGATCTACTTATTGGAGTCTCTATTCCTAAAATGATTTCTGGCTCGATCACTCAGGAACTCTCGAAGCTGTCCGTTGTTGAATAACTAGGCTATTTCCTCTCTTAGTTGTTGGCAATATTCAACTCTGTGACCGTGAATGCCATGACACTTACACATTAGGTTGGGGTCCCTTCGACAGGATTAGATTGTAAAGGTCGAGGTCACTTGGTGTTTTTGATGAGTCGTATGGAAGATATAGTGGCAGCAACATCGACATTGAATGTACTCTGATAACCTCGGTGCTTCTTTAGGCACAATGGGCTTGTAGAAGCTGCTTTTGCTCATGAGTCCCTGGTTATTTTGACCTCGATTGCTTATCTTTTCACTTTTTATAGAGTTTCATTCATACCCATCACCCATATGTCAACCATTGTACGATTGATACCGATCTTTATATGACCTTGGTTCACGATCAATGTCTCGTATGGATACGTCACTAGCTCGGACGTGATAAACAGACAAGGAATGGTTCCAAAGATGATCATCTTCGACCCTAATTTTTAATGATATCGTTTATTTACATCCACCCAAGTTACAACTAGATATTCTATCAAATGTTTCTTCAACTGCAATAAAACCAATGAGCCCGAGTATTGAGTCCTTGGGTGAAGGCCTGAATGACCGAATCGTCTGCCACTGGTGGCACGCCCATCCGTTCTATTTGATACCTTGACACGAACTACCTGAGAATATTTTATTTCTTTGCCTTATCTTGCAAAGGTCCGACTTCTTAGTCTCGACCTTGATTTATCCGGTGTGAGCTTTTACAAAATCATCTACAAGCATAGCAAATAAGTCATTATAATTGGGGGGGGGGGGGAGGTAAGTTGTGATACCATATCACAACACCCCTCAACAAGGTCTCTGGGAACTTCTTTAGCAGGACACATTCGGTCTCATTATCTTCCAAGTCATTCCCCTTGAAGGCACATGTGTAGGAGGTCATATGTTCAGTTGGGTTAGATGTTCTGTTTTACTTAGGAATTTCGGGCATGCGGTCCTTTTTAGTATCGGCTTTGGAGCTCTGCTCTGATGGAAAGGTTTCTGAACAAACCTTTTGGAATCCAGGCCTTTTAGTACCAGTGGTGCTCTTGGATTTGTTCGACCCTGGAGTTATAGGTCTCCACCTTTTTGTTGTTATCTTCGATTTTCTTTTGTCCCGTTTCTACCCATTTTGTCAATTCCTCGAGCATATTTACTATCTTAGGGTTGGTCCAAGATTCATCTTCACTCGACCTTTGTGTGGCTTGTTCATTTATGCGGGTGTTTTCTCGGGATGGTTCGGGTTCAACTCTAATAGGAGTGCTGCTTTGGATCTACAAATGGGTTATCGCTTCCGGTTGAGCCTATGACAATTCAAAGATTACCCCCACGTTAATCACAAGTCCTACATCGTCCCGTGTATTTTGGGCTACCAACCGGACTCCCCTGCGGCTTCTATTTCATGATAGGTAGGCAAATTTGATGGCCACATGTGAGTTGATGTCGATAGGGTCCGAGGCCGAGACCTTGTTGGGATCAGTATGGGGCGCCTCATTACCGGGTAACATATTTTTGTTCTCGCCATGGTGGTCAGACTGCGCATCTATGTTTAGGGGGGCAGATCGGACGTTTGACATTATAACTTTAACCTAAAATTAAAGACACTTCAAAGAACAAGTGTGAAATAGGGTGTGTTATGAAAATTTGTATCAAATTGACACTATTATCCTTAGCCCCACGGTAGGTGCCAAACTGTGACTCTTAGAAAAGGATAACCAATAAATTTGTAAATGATTTTAAGAATACGTGAATTAATTCGATACAAATGATAAAGTGAGTTACATTATTAAATAAAGATGTAGTAAACTCAAACAACGTGAGGAAGATGATTATAGCCTCAATGAAATATCCACCCGATCTGGGCTCACAAAGACCAACACTGATGAACAAGAATAATAACAAAGATAGTAATACTATATTTCTTTGGAATGTGTTACAATGTCTTTAATGAATAATCAGACCCCGTTTGTATAGTATGAGAATCCTACTCTGGATACAATTTTATTAAAGGTAAAAAATCTTCTATTCAAATAACCACCGATACGTACTGAGATTCAAGCTATGATATCTAGCCGGTCGCAAATATTACGGCCTAATGTTGGTCGTGCTTGGTTGTTTGACAACGTTCTACGAAGACTTTTAGGATTTGGAACAATTCCGGATCATGACCCTGATATTCTCGAAGGTGGGTGTCATGCCCTCTCAGATTCTGACTCGATCAGATCCTTGCCTTTATTTTGGTCCCTCGTCATCATATGTCTAGCTCGATTTATCTTATCGAAGACCGGGGGTGTATCATGAGCTCGATTTTACCCGTATACAATTATATCCCTAACAGTAGACAAGTCCAAAAAGTAACCTTTCTTTTCAGTCCATTGTCAAATAATAAAAAAAACCACAACCACTTTGCGTTGCTGAATAAAAGAATCGTTTATTGTTTTATTTCTCAAACCAGTGGTGCAATTTTTTAAACTCGGAGAACTTTTGGGTGGAAATTGGAAAGAATAGTGAGTATTATAGTATGGGAAACTTTTTATCGTACACTTAGTTTATGTATGTGCCTTTTTACTAGCAAGCCTTTCCATTGTAACATCTAGGAAAGCTTTAGAGCTAGCACATAGAATAATGAGTTCCTTTTGTGCGCGAACTTATATTTTCTATGCGATCTTTTAACTCTACAATGCTGAGGGATGCGAGTTCTACGTCTGTCCCATATCAGATTTGAACCCGTTTGGACATACAAAATTTTTTGCTTTTTCCAAAAAAAAAAAAATTGAAAACAATGTTTGGTTATTTATATCAAGATTTTTCTAATTTCACTCGAAAATACATTTTCAAAATTGGAAAACTAGTTCTTACCAGCTTTTCAATTCAAAATGCATTGTCAATAGTTTTTAATTTTACAAATTTATCCTATAATTTTACAATTTTTAAAATAATCTCATCAATTATTAACCTACAATTACCCACGTGTTTTCCCTCCACTATCAGATGAAGCTACTGTAGCAGATAATGAACCTTGTTCTTGTGACGACTAATGTGTTGCTAAACAATAACATGTTTGATTGTTTATTCCAAGTAGTATAATTTACTAGGATGGTTTTTATATATTTTTTTTCATGTTATGGGGCATAAATTATATTATATGGGTTTGCAGAAAAAAAAAACACAACTTTATCTTCAATTCAAATTTTAGTGAAGTTACAAATTTGAAAATTTATTTTGAAATTCATGACCAAACGCCTACTTAATTTGGACATAGTTTCACGTGTAGATGAATTCACAACTGTCCTTGCGCTGTTATAAAAGTACATAAACCTACTCTGTTTTGATGTTTAGAATTTATCAATTAATTCATTATCAATACACATTAAAAAAAGAATAAGATATTGAACAAATCTTTTGGAATTCACGCCTTTCAGTATCGATGATTCTCCTGGGACGATCCTGGAGTTATAGGTCTCCACCTTTTTATCGTCACCTTCGATTTTCTTTTGTTTCGTTTCTATTCATTTTGTCAATTCCTTGAACTTCTTTATTATCTCAAGGTTGGTCCCGGATTCAGCTTCACCCGGCCTATTTGTGGCTGCTTCATTTTTGTGAGTGTTTTTCTGAGATGGTTCGGGCTCAACTATACTGGGAGTGTTGCTTTGGTTTTGCAAATCGGCTATCAGTGCCTGTTGAGCCTGTAGCATTTAGAAGTTCACCCGACCATCGAGTGTATTTTGGGCTGCCAACCAGACACCCCCCCCCCCCCGGATGCTGTTTTCAGGAACAATATGTGAATTCGCATTGATAGCCATATATGAGTAGGCGTCGATCGATTCGCGGCCGGAACCCCGTTGGAAGCGGCAGGGGGAAACTCATTACTGGGTCCTATCTTATTATTTTCGCCATGGTAGTTGGGATTCAGCATCCATGTTTAAAGGGGCAAATTGGGAGTTCGATATTTAAAACTTTAACCTGAAATTAATGACACTTCAAGGAACAAGTGTGAAATAGGACGTGTTATGAAAATCTATATCAAATTTTCACTATTATTTTTAGCCCCACGGTAGATGCCAGACTATTTACCATCAGAAATGAATAATAATTAAAATATGTAAGTGATTTTATGGATGCACGGATTAATTTGGTACAAATGGTAAATTGAGTTACATTAAATAAATAGAGATGTAGTTAACTCAAAACATATGAGGAAGATGATTCTAGTCTCAATTAAATATCCACTCCGATGCGGGCTCACAAAGATAAGATTGATGAACAAGAATAAGAACAAGAAAATGATAACATATATCTTTGGAATGCATGTTACAATGCCTTTAATGAATAATCATACCCCCTTTATATAGTATGAAAATCATACTCTGGTTATATTTCCATAAAAGGTAAATAATATTATGTTCTACTAATCTATGATACGTGTTGAGATTCATGCCATAAGTATCCGGCCAATCATAGATATTACAACCTAATGTTGGTCATGCTTGGTTTCCTGACAACGTTCTCCGAAGCCTTTTAGGATTTGGATCGATCCCGAATCATGGCCCTGATATTCTCGGCGTCAAGCCCCCTCGGACTCTTACTCGACGAGACCTTTCCCTTGATTTTGGTCCCTCATCATCATGTCTTTAGCTCGATTTATCTTATCGGAGGCCAGTGTGTATTATGAGCTCGATTTTATCCATATAAAACTATATACCTAACACTAGAAAAGTCCAAAAAGTAACCATTCTTTTGATTTCATTGTCAAATAATAAAAAAACCGCAACCACTTTGCATTGTTGAAGAAAAGAACACTCGTTTGTTTTTTTTTTTCTTCTCAAACGAGTGGTGCAATTTTTTAAACTCGGAGAACTTTTGGGTGGAACTTGGAAAGAAGGGTGAGTATTATAGTATGGGAAACTTTTTATCGTACACTTAGTTTATTTATGTGCTTTTTTTCTAGCAAGCCTTTCCATTGTAACATCTAGGAAAGCTTTGTAGCCAGCACATATAATAATGAGTTTCCTTTTTTGCACGAACTCATATTTTCTATATGATCTTTTAACCCTACGATGCTAAGAGAATGCTAGTTATACTTCTGTCCTATATCAACTTTAATGGGGACATAATTTCGCGTGTAGATAAATTCACAATTGTCCTTGTGCTATTATAAAATTACATAAACCTACTCTATTTTGATGTTTAGAATTTATGAATTAATGCATTATCAATACTTATTAAAAAAAATAAGATACCTAATTTCCTAACAAAAACAAATTTAATTGATAAGTTCCCAATTGGTTTCATGACTTCCATCAATCCTTAAATTGGATATTCATCAAAAAAGATTGACATAATCCAAAAACGAACCCCTCTGACCGGACCTGACATCCCATGACGAGTGAACCACAAATAACAACATGATATTAGCCACAAGTACACAACCCATTGTAATGATATTTGTTTGACTCAATTTTTTTTAACTCTTTCTAAGAAAATCTGTTAAAAGATGAAGGGGTAAATCGTAGCCGAAGATAGTAATTTCTAGAATCATTATAGCGAAAAAATAATAGAAATATATAGAGAGAGACCGTAAAATGTATAAAGAGAGAGAAGAAAGTATTCTTTGTATATCCTCCCATCCTCCTATTACAACGCCTTAATCCCTCTTATGAAGGGGTTTTCACCAATCATAGGGATGCCGACTTAGGATGTATCTATTATAACAAATCTAATGACGACGCGTGGACGTTTCCCCTTCCACCTCTGGATCATAACCTTGTACCGACCAGTGGATTTGCGGTTGTCTGTTGTGCTAGTTGTAGGCTGTGGTTGATTAAGTTCAGACCCATACAGTTAGTACATCCACTCGTCGAGGTCGCATATGGGTGCGTCCTTGGTGAGCGGACCTGATGCCACATTTAGGAGGAATATGAATCATCGAAATGTTATGACGTGACCGATAAGAGGCAGTGATCATTTTTGGTGGGATATTTAGAGGGACACGACAACTCGGGTCACGTCAGCTCTCGCATGCATCATCATTATGCAAATTTTCGAGGCAGAAAGGCTGACGGTTTGGTGCTTGGTTTCCTAAGCTGATTAGAAACTTGTTGCCTCGGTTCTGGCGCCACCCAATCTTATAAATAGATGACGTCTTTAATATTATCCAAAACTTTAGCCAGTCTTGAGAGTTCCCTAATCTTCTTCTTCCGTTTTCAAATTTCCTTATATTCGTTCCAGACCAAAAATCTTCTTCTTTCTCTCCATTTGTGTGGCTTTATTTTTTTAAATAAAATCATACAGAGGTCTCATCGCACTAACAAAAATGTTCCTGAGATTGCTCGGATGAGGAAGTACCTTTTTACGATAGCGGAGAGGTGGAGATAGAAGATGGTGATAGTCCTCTCACAGTGGAGGCATCTTTTATCTCGGAATGACTTCCCCAAGGATCTACCCATTACTCCGACCCCCATTCTTTCAGAGACGGATCAAACTCACCTAGATGCTCTCCGCACTAAAATACATCATCCCCGCTCATATAAAGATGGTTCTAGCGGAGGGGGATTATGTTGACGTCCATAGGCTCTGTATCATGCTTTTTATGAGTACTCTTTTATGATCGGCTACACCCTTCCTCTCTTTCCTTTGGCGGTCGAGTTTCTTAGGTTCTATGATATTTTCCCGGCTCAGCTCATTCCATATACACTCAAGGTGCTTCTGCTGCTGGCGAAGTATGCGGAATTGCTGTGTGCAACATCTCTGTGCACCATCTCTTGCACTTATTTTCACCCGGTTTCCTTAAGGGATTTTCACCCTGTTTCCTTAAGGGGACCATGGTGCACCTGAGACTTCGTGGTGCAAAAGGTTTTGTGGTCGGGGTAGACGACCGGGTGAGCCATAAATTTTGGCACAAATATTTCTACATCAAGACCGAGCACGTGGTCTCTACCCCCATTGGGTTTCCAGAGAAGTGGAATAAAACTCGTATGTTTTGTGGTTCATTAGATTTTCTATTTTCAACAAAGTATCACTTCTGATTGCTTGTTTTACAGCTATGGCTCATCCTCTTCAGCCCGTTATCGGTCTTACAAAGTAGGTCGCTAGCCTTTTCCCCATGCGGAGGAGACTCGGACCTAGTCTGCCTTCATGCAACGCTACGACCCTAAGGTTTCCTCAGGTATATTTATGATTCACTACGTTGGCAGTCGTGCGACCCCTGCCTAACCGTACAATTCTTTGTGACAAAAAGTCGAAGAGCCTCTAGGAGAGGGGCGTCGGTCCCTGCTTTTAGAAGACCCGCAGCAATCATGAATGCTTAAGACACTTTGTGTCTGTCTGTCCGGGAGGGTCGTCCCTTTCTTCTTCAACAGGGGACTACATCCATTACTTTAGCTATGAGAGATATGCTCTCATTGGCGTCACCCACGCATCCAGTCTGCGAATCCTCTAATGGCGAGGAGATGTTGGAGAGAAAGAGAAGTAGATTGTGGCTGGGAAATGGGATGGCCATTGAATTTGATGGGAGTGGAGTGTCTCGGACGACCCCAGTGCCCGTGTTTATGGCCGAAGCTATTTTGTCGGGGAGATCAGCCTGTGAGGAGAGAGTTGGCCTCGGAGCAGGTTCGACACGTTCTACTAAAGGGGGTGCGTCATCCAAAGTCGGGGGAGCTCATGTGAAAGAAAATGGGTCGGGATACGACATCTTATCGTAAGACGTTAATGAATTTTTGGGTCGCCACACCCATGTGGAAGTGAGGACAGATGGGTCTGACTGTCGCATAATAATCCCAGGGGATTAGAACTTACTACTAAATAATGAGTAGGTTGCATCGACCCTTGCTCCTTTGTGCGTCGCTCATGAGAATGAGTCACCGGGACGATGAGTGATGCAGAACTATCTCGGAAGTTTTCCGGTATGGCCCTACATGCTGGTTCCTTTTTCGCTTCTGCGAGTTGTAAGGAATGATACGGGAATGGCGTGTTTAACTTTCCTTTTTCTTTTTAGACCCCCTCGTCCTAGAGGTGGAGAGAGGTCATTGTGAAAGAAAAAGTACAAGCCTCTATAAGAAAAAAAAGACGAAGTACCAGCAGTACCGTGCTAAGAACCGGGAAATGTGCGACGTCTACCATCAGGATCCTGAATTCCAGGTGTTCCGCGAGGGCCATCGCTTGTAACAGTGAGCTGGAGGCCCTTCTTATGGAGAGGGAGGATGAACTTGAACTGGGTCAAGGGGTGACGGTAGAGAACGCCGACCTGCAAATGAAAGTTGCCGGCCTGAATGCCAAACTGAGTGCCAAGCCAGTGGAGATTGATGGGATCAAGGGTAAGTTAAATGCTAGTGTTTATAAGTTGACAGCTCCCATTTCTGAGACGGTCTTATTAGAAGATGCCCTCTGTATATCCGGATCGGAACTCGCCAGGGAAAGGGAAGCCTCTGGTCGTCACGTTGCAGAATTCGAAAGGCGTATTGGGGAGCTAGGGGTGGAACGGACCGCTGTTCGAAGACAAGTGGCTCTGCCAAGGGTAGAGGAGACAGACCACCGTTCTAGGACCTCCACATCTAGATTTCCAATTAGTCAGTGTGTGCCTCATTGCTTGTATGATATGTGGGTCTATGCGGAGGCTCCACTTGATGTATATAGAGCTTTTCGTGCCTAGGTCCGGGTGACAGAGGCGGAGGTTCAAGCGATGCATCCTGAACCACGTACAGGTCGCGAGTCATCTGGATACGACCCTAATACCCCTAATGGGGAGGCTGTTACATCTGATGACGTGAACCGCCTCTACTTGGATTCGTGGTACGAAGATGCCTACCCTACTGAAGACGACGAGTATTTCTAGTTTGTACATTTTTTATTGAGAATTTTGGATCTAAATAATATTTTTGTTGTAATATATAAATTTCATTTTTGTCATTTTATCTGTTCGTCGTTTTCCGTTTCGATGTAGTGCATGACACTTACTCTTCGTATGGAGGTTGTTTTAATTATTGTTAAAAGATATATTTAGTCGTAGTTCGAACGAGATGGAACTGATTTTGATGGCCTTGGATATTAGGATGTTGCTTCGACTGTCATCAAAGTACTATCTTTCTTGGTTTGAACGAGGTCAAACTGATATTGTTGGCCTTAGCCATTAGGATGTTACTTCGACTGTGGCTGAAGTAGTATCCGTCGTAATTTGAACGAGGCGACTTGATGTCGATGGCCTTAGCCATTAGTATGTTGCTTTAACTGTCGTCGAAGTAGTATCCGTCATGGTTCGAATGAGGTCAAACTGATGTCGATAGCCTTAGCCATTGCGATGTCGCTTCGACTATCATTGAAGTAGCATCCTTCATGCGCAAACTAATAGCATTTCATATTATGGAGGTGTTCATACAATTGAGAATTTTGTTCATACAATGGATATTTTTATTTGTACAATGTAGAATTCGATTTATATAATGTAGATTTACTGGTGTAGTCCCTTCATTACTTTGGCCTAGAGGTTGTGTCGATTAGCCGAGGTGATGAGCAGTGCTTCGATCCGCAGGGTGTCCCCTTCGCCGCCCCGTTAAAAAGTTCACCGAGAAAATTCAATTGGGACAAAACTCGGGTGAGGGAAAAAGTGTACGACTAAGGTGATGTCTTTTAAAAGTTGAAGTACTAGAGATAGGCGACGTTCCAGTTGTTTTGGAGCAGTTTTCCTTCCATTATTTCTAGTTGTAATGCTCCTTTGTTTTTTGATGCTATGATTTTATACGGTCCATCCCATTTGGTTCCCAACATTCCTTTTTTGGGCCTTTTGATGCCAATGTTTTGGCTTTGAGGACGTAGTCGCCAAATTTGAGTGATCTTACCTGGGCCTTTTTTGTTGTAATATCTCTCTACTTGCTGCTTCTGAGCTTTCATTCTTATCTGGGCCATGTCTCTTCGTTCTTTGATCTCAGCTAGGTCTTGCAACATACTCTTGTCATTATATACTCCTCTTGTATGGGAGTATGTCAGACTGGGTTCCCCAACCTCGACGGGTATGACTGTGTCGGTCCCGTAGAACAGTGAGTATGGCGTCTCTCCCGTGCTGGACTTTGGTGTAGTTCGATTTGCCTATAATACTTCAGGTAGTAATTTGGGTCATAGCCCTTTGGCTTCTTCGAGCTTCTTTATTAATATGTTAAATATAACTTTATTGGAGAGCTCAGCCTGGCCATTGGCAGCAGGATGATATGGTGTGGAGAGTATTTGCTTGATATGCCATTTTTCGAACAACTCAGCTGTTTTCTTTTTGAAAAATTGGGATCCGTTACCGCAACTGATTTCTTTGGGATGCCGAAGCATCATATATTATTTTTCAATATAAAGGCGATGACCTCATGTTTTCGTATTTAGGCGTATGCACCTGCTTCTACCCATTTAAAGAAATAGTCAGTTAAAACCAAAAGAAAACATACATTTCCTCGTCCTGTTGGAAGGGGGCCGACTATGTCCATCACTTATTTTATGAAACTCTATGGCGAAGTGACGGAATGGAGGAATTTTCCCGCTTGATGTATCATAAGGGAGTATTTTTGGCACTGCTCCCATCTCAGAACATAGTTTGCTGCTTCTTTTTTCATAGTGGGCCAATAGTAGCAGGCGTGGATAAGGCATCGAACAGGGGCACAGTTCTCTATGTAGGCTCCGTAGTAACCCTCGTGAACTTCCTCTAGTACATGCCTTATTTGGTACGGTCCAAGACATCTAGCTAGGGGGCCGCCAAATGTTCTCTTGTAGAGGTCATGATTTACCAGGCTGTATCAAGCAACCTGCACTCGGATTTTCTTGACTTCTTTTTTGTCTTGTAGGAGTGTTCCATCATGTAAATAGGACACAAGGCAGTTTTGCGGTCCCAACTTAAATTAAGAGAGAGTACCTTGACATGGTGTATGGCTGAATGAAGGAGGGTGACCACATTTTCCTTGTTGATATTCTTGGTTGCTATTGCTAATTTGGAGAGGTTGTATGCTTCAATATTTTTTGCCTTGGGGATCTGATCGAAGTGGCATTCATCGAACTCTGGAAGTATTTTATGGATCTCCAACTGATACTCCTGCAGTCTCTGCTCTTTGATTTGCAAAATCGCGATGACTTGATTTATGATGAGTTGATAATCGCAATGGAGGACGAGTCGTCTGGAGCCATATTTGAGGGCTAACTTTAGATCTGCAATCACAGCCTCATACCGGGCCTCGTTGTTTGTCATCTCAGGCATTGGATGGACTGGAAAATTATTTTTCTCTTAGGGGCTCCGAGAATGAGTCTAGACCCGATCCTGAGGCGTTCAAAGCACCATCAGTGCAGAGAGTGTAGAGGTCGGTATGTGCGGAGGAACAAAGCGCTTCTTCTCTACCTCTGGAAATATTTCTCGCTGAAGTCGGTGATGAAATTAGTGAGCACCAGCAACTTAATGGCAGTTCACAAGTGGTAAGTTATGTCGTGCTCACTAAGCTCTATTGCTCATTTAGCGAGTCTGCCTGAGAGCTCGGGTTATGTAGAATTCCTCTTAGGGGGGAAGGTTGTTATTACTTTTATGGGGTGACATTGAAACTACGGTCTAAGCTTGCATGAAGCTATGACTAGTGCCAAAGCAAGTTTTTCAAGGTGAGGGCGCCTCGTCTCAGTATCTATTAAGGTCTTGCTGGTATAATAGATAGGGGATTGCGTATTTTTGTTTTCACGGACGAGGAGTGCACTGACAGCAACCTCGAATACGGCCAAATATACGAGCAGACATTCACCTTGATCGTTTTTGACGAGTAGTGGAGGTGAGGATAGGTATGCTTTTAGTTTATTTTGGGCGTCGATGCATTCCTCGTTCATTGCAGCCCATGATATTTCCTTATTACATTGAGGAATTTGTGACATCTCCCCGAGCATCGTGAAATGAACCTTGACAAGGCGGCTAATCACCCCGTTAGCTTCTGAAATTGTTTCATGCTTGTCAGTACCTCAAGTATTGTGTCTATGGCTTTGATTTGACCTGGGTTGACTTTGATTCCTCATTATGATACAAGGAATTCTAGGAATTTTCTTGAGGCCACGCCGAAAGTGCATTTTTCCGGGTTCAACTTCATCCCGTACTTCCTCAATATCTCGAAGGCTTCTGTGGTCCTCTTTCTTTGCTGAGTTTATGAGCATATTGTCAATATAGTCCTCCACTGTCTTGCCAAGCTTTTCCTTGAACATTTTGGTGACCAACCTCTAGTAAGTGGCATCACCTTATAGCAATAAGTCACTTGATAAGTGATGAAAGTCGTCTTTTCTTGATCGTCTCCGGCCATTATAATTTGGTTGTAGCCGGAGTAGGCATCCGAAAAGCTCAGCAGTTCGTGCCTCGCTGTCGCATCAATCAGCTGGTTGATATGCGCCAGTGGAAGGAATCATTTGGGCATGCCTTATATGTATCGGTGAAGTCCAAACACATTCACTATTTTCCATTCTTCTTTTTTACCATGACCACATTGCAACCCATTGGGGGTATTTTGATTCTCTGATCGAACCGTTGGTGAGTAATTTGTCCACTTCTCCATTGACCGCGTCATTGATAGCGGCATTGAATTTTCTTCTTATCTGCCGTACCGGCGGATAGAGTGGGTCGACGCTTAGCATGTGAGTGGCGATGTCCTTTGGGATTCCCGACATATATGAATGGGAAAAGGCAAATAGGTCGGTATCGTTAGTTACAGATTTGTGGTACTTACCTGGCTATAAAAGATTGTGCCAGGTATAAGCCTTTTTTGTGTTGTATGCGTCATCCGACTGGATAGGGTCGAGATTCTCGATAGTTTCCTTGTAGGCTTATACGATATTTGGGTCTCTGATGACCTCTGCAGCTGGGTAGGGTTTAGTTCCCGACATGGTTGATTCCTTTGCCTTCGCGCTTGCTCCTTTTAGCTATTTGGTATGCGTGCAATCCTGAGCGATTTGATAGCATTCTTGGGCGGTGCGTGTTTCACATTGGATGTTGAATATTCCCCATGGGGTGGGAAATTTGATCAATTGGAAGAATATTGAGGGAATATCTCTTATGGCGTGTTTCCATGCACGTCCTATGATGCCATTACAGGCTGTTTCCTGGTCCATGACATGGAATGTTGTTTTCAGCGTGACTCCCCATGCTAGGACTGGCAACACTATTTCACCGGATGTCCGGTCTACTGCATTGCTAAAACGCGTTAGTGTTATGCAACGTGGTATTATTTTATCCTCGAGCCTCTTTTGCATGAGAACCCTCGAGTGGATAATACATGCGCTGCTTCAATCATCTATCATTATTCTTTTTACATCTGTATCAGTGATACGTAACGTTATAACCAAGGCATCATAATGAGGGAATGACAAACCGTCGGCATATGCATTTTCGAAGGTAATACTGTCTTCGAAGTCATCATACCATTCATGGGCGGCCTTTCATTTGAGCTTATGCGTGGTTGTGAACATCACATGATTGATTACTGAGTTATCACCTCTATCGATAATCATCTGTATCGTACGTGCCGGCGGCTTCGGAGGTCCTTGAGAGGAATCACGTCCTCTTGCAAAATTGGCCCTCCCTTATCGTTGAGCAATTTTTTCAAGTACCCCTGATTCAACATCTTGACCACCTCCTGCTGTAGGCCAATGCAGTCTTCGCGTATTTAGGGATTCAACGCTTATCATCTACCAAACCCAAAGGAAATTGAAAACAAAACATAAAAAACTTCTGACATACCATACTTATCTTGAAAAGCTCACTGAGAAATTCAAGAAAATCTATCTTTTTACTATTGTCAATGAATCTCTTCCATGTTCGATTCTATACTATGTTAGAACATTTATGTAAATGTTATTGTGATCTAAGTGGTCTTATTCTTTGTCCCATTCTAGGAAGCATTACTCCTCTTTTCATTCCAAATTCAGACTTTCCTTACCCTTTATTGAGAAAGAAGAGATCTAAAGGCTTGATATCCATAGCTGTCGTGATGACGCGGTTGAATGTTCATTCGATCCATCACTCGGCCGATCAAACCTGTCCTTGGGTTCGATCCAGCAAGTGATTCACTCCCCTCTTGTGTCCTCTTTCCTGATAAAATTCGCAGAGGACATTTGACCTCTCGCTCTTGGGTCCGATTTTATTTTTGTTGCCATCGCACCTTCGTGTCCAACTTCTCTAGTGCATACACTATCTCTGATGGGTAAACACAAAAGTTATGAGTTGATAACAATGGAGTCATACCTCTTTCGTTTCGAAAAGGTGCGGTCTGTTGTAGCTCGACATCTGGATGCCTTGGAGGAGGTGAGTTAGATGCTCTAACATAGGGCTGAGGTCTTTCTCAATTAAAATGCGTGGGTTGATTCCTTCGCCCATCGTTGCATCGATCCCTTCTTGCCTCGGTCTCAATGGATGTTAATCACTATATTGGGCCATTAAGATCATCCTCGTCCACTCTTAACTCGGCGGAGTAGGCATTGTGAATATCCTCCCACGTGGTGGGGGGATACTCATGAGTCTCTTGAGCAATTTCTTGGTCGCCTTTGATCCATTCCTATAAAACCAATTTTGGAAGGCTACGATTGCCATTCATTTTAATACATTTGGCAGTCCCATCCTTACTTTGTTGAATCGGGCCAGGAAGAATCAATGTCTCTCGCCCGCCGTTTTCTTGATGGTGAAGATACTGTTGACCTTTAGCCTTTTCTACTCCTACATGAGCGGTAGCAAATTTGTCCACCATTTCATCAAATGTTTATATTGATTGTGCTAGTAGCTGGGAATACCATTTTACGCCCCTTCTGTAAAAGTTTCACCAAACTTTTTTAGTAACACGGATGACACTTATTCTTTGGACAGGTCGTTGCCCTTCACTGCGGTGACGTAATGGGTCAGATGATCCTATGGATTTGTGGTTCCGTCGTATATTCTCAAATATGGCAGTTTCGGGATGGGATGAGGAGCATCTCCATATACCGCCGCATGCACGTCAATATCACATCACAATAACAACTCTCACCAAAAGCGCCACATATCAGAACTTGACAACAATCAACAATATCAATGTTTCCACAACAATAACACATGGATCAACTATAATGTGCACAAAAATATGAACAAAAACAATGAATGTAAAATTCTCAACAAAAAAGATATCTAAAAAATTATTGACTTCACCTCAAAGTGATAAGCCTTTCACAACTTTAACACTAATAACCCAACAATGAGAAAGATAACGTGTAACCACGAACTAAGCACAACAAAATCACAATGGAAGAGATAATATGACTTCAAATGAAAATAATAGCAAGGAAAGACATAACTTGTAAGAACAACTTCAAATAATAAATCTGTTTACCGTGAAAATGGTAACAATAATTAAATTTATAAATGGGATTCTAAACATACGTGATCTATCTTTTTCTAGTTAAATGAGCAGATGATGCTAAGAATATGAAGTTTAACAATTAAATGCAAGCTAATACGAGAAAGTAATCAAACCAAGGGGCTTACTGCCCTAGCATTGGGCTGGTTGATGGCGGACATTAGGGTCGATACATGGGCTTGATCTCAAGCTATCAGAGGTAACAAGGAGTGGGATAACAGATAAGATATGATTATATAAGGCTCTTTATGGCCAATGGCAAGCAATAAATGAAGAACAAATGGGAGAGTAGTGAATTCCAAAGTGGCCTCGAGCCAATAAGAACAAGCGAGTTACAGAGAAAAGAGAGATAGAGACATATTATTGGTCTTGTGGAGAAATAGTTTGAGCAAAATCAGCCGAGCCGATAAAAAGTGGTGGGGATTCCCTTTATATAGGAGAAGAATTTGCTATTGTACAAAACGTGTTAACTGTGAAGGTGTGGAGATAGAATGGCCTCACGTGACTTCATAAAATAGGTCTCGAATGGGCCAGCTTTGTCAGATTGAGACATGTGCCTTGCGAACTCCCCTCTCGCTTGTTGTAGCAGGCTATACCTTTCGGGATGCGATGTCCTTCGAACCGATATCTGATAACCCTCGAGGATGAGTCTCGACCTTGGCTTCAAGCTTCGAGGGGTATGATCGTGAGACCACCTTATGATGGGGAAACTGGGCCCCCAAATTTGCCGCATACAGAGAGTCTCCTAGTTTCTTAGAGTGAAGGTGGAAAGAAATGATATGAAATGGTCCTGAACGCCTACTTCCTTCGGTTTCCGTTCGAACAGTTACGAGATGTCAAGGTTCACTATACGCACTATCCCTGCAGGTTTCAACATTGACTATGGCGGTTGGCTTCCTTCAATGCGCCCATCGCACTTTTGTAAATACTCACCTATTCCCTTCTAGGTTCCATCTTGTACCAAAATCCCTTACCAAGGTCTCTTTCCCCTCGTTCTTTCTCTTTTTCAGGAATAGAACCCCCTTGTTTATTCTTCCATAAGATTTTCTAAAGGATGGAAAATATTTCCACTTCAGCTTCCAAGAGGTTGCATGCTCATCTTCTTTGTTTTTCTCTAAAGGTGAAGTGGCTACACCCCCCCCCCCCCCCCGTGTCGAGGAGTGCATCCCAAGATCCTTTCTGATGACCTTGAATTTTAGGGTCAAAAGACCTTCCTCGAGATCAGGGCGCCGCGAGCCTGTAACTTGGTATATCAGCTTTATAAAAGAAAATTTAATGACATTTAAAGAGTGAGGGCTGAATATTGCTAGGGGGATACTGTGCTCGTGGAGATTCCTACTGGGAGGAAGATAATAGGGTTTATAGAGCCAGCTTTCTGAGCGTGTATGCCTACCCATTCACCTTGGGGTCGGTGGGGCCATCTTCGCCCCTGATCGACCCTCTCGGCTTCTATTAGAGTTATTAGGTAACTCTATGTCAGGTTCATCATTAGTTCAGTCATGTGGTTTTTATAATATAGCATTACGCGAGCATGATAGAAATAATGCCTAACTATTTGATCCGGATGTATAGTCCCCGTCTTCTTTGTGGGGGCTTAATCAAGTTTCGTTGTCGAGCCCTGAGATCCATCTTTGCCTGCACTGAGGTGTTCGGGGGTAATGGATGGTTAAGCCAATTCGTCCGAGTGAGGACGTCTTACCTGATCCTTGTGGAAAAGATGTCATTCCCTGAGAAGTGGAACACCGGCCGTAAGTAAATGTGGTTTCTTTGCCCTTTCTTGGCGATTTCTCTCTATGCGTATAACTCTTCATTTATTATCTTTTCAGCTGCAACCATTTACCCTGATGCAGTGTCGAATCTCTAGGGTTGGGTTGGTCATTTGTACTCTGTCTTCCCGTATATTGATCGAGCGTGGGGAGATTTATCCCGAGCTCGGTGGGAAGCCAAAGACCATGGTGAGGCTTGATGTGTCTGAGCATTTTGATGTAGATTTTTATTAGTAAATTTTTCCATCCTATGCATTTAACCATTACAACTAGGTAGGTCTTGGAGAAACCCTACTAATGAGGGAGGCACCATCCATTGGAGGGGACGTTCTGGTGTTTGGCGAGGAGAAGAAAAGGTAGGAGAGTCTACCCAGCTGGGCCACCGGAGAACAAGAAGATCAAGGTGGAGGACTCCAAGGTTGACCCAATGGTTCCGACCTCCAAGGTAACAGGAATTCTCCGTGCTTAAGGTGAGGGCAAAAATAGCTTCTCGATACCTCCCGAAGAGAATTTGAGCTTGATTGATCCTCGGGCCGGTGGGATGGATGCTTCTAGATAGGGGCCTGATGCTATCGTGGCACAACTTTATGGTGGTGAGGAAATGGAGGGGGTGTCAAGCACTGCCCCCGAATTGGCAGGTGGCTGGAGTTCTTTTCGAGCTGGGACACCCTTGGCAGGTCGTTCGGAGGGGCCTCGATTTGGGACCCCGGGTGAACAAGGGACAAATAATTTAGCTGACCTCGTTAGCCCATTGATTGTTATCGATTCCCCTCAAGGGAGATACTTACATCTTACGAAGTGCTAGACAAGCCTCGCAAAGAGCCTTTTGTGGTAGGAGTGCTGAACAAAGAAGGAGATGCACTGAGAGGCTAGCGATCATTCTTGAGGGTAGTTTCGAAGTCGATGCTTCGTTCATTTTTGGTGAGATGTGCAGACTTTGTGATCGAGCAACTTCTGCTAGCCTCGGCCGCCGCTTTGGCCTTTATTCTCCTAATCTTTTTATATGGTGTCAGGCTAAAGTACAATATGACCAGGATCTCGCCCAATATCAAAATGAGGTGTGTCGTCGCAAACATGAGAAAGCCTATTTTACCGGGAAGGTTATTCATCGCCTGTTTTTACTATTACTGAAGCCTTTGTGAGATTCCATTGCTTTTAAATCCCTAGTCCTTGCTTTGTGAATTTTGAGAAGGAGAACACCCTACTGAGAGGGGAGCTTCGGGTCATACATACTGAAGTCTCTAAGCATAGTCGACATGTGAGCGTGGTGCCTTTTGAGAGGGACAACCTTAGGGGGATAGTTACCTTGATCGAGCATGATGATCCAAGACATGAAGTAGGATAGTGGAATGTTTAAGGGCCTCCACTTCGAGCTGGTATCTGCATTGGGTCAGATCAAGGCTGAGGTCGAGGAGCTTGTATCTTTGCATGGGGGAGGAGTAGTCATGGCAGATTCTTGCATTTGAGGGGGCTGGCCCAGCTTTACCTATAGCCACGGATCGTGCCTGGCCGGGTTCCTGATGGTAGGTCATTGAGGGTGCATTGGAAGGCAGCTCGAGTGGTGTTAAAAATGGGAGTGGTTCCCTGGAGAGAGAGGACGTTGTTGAGAAGGGTCCATCGGGAAGCTCGTAATCTCCTAGGTGCAACTCTTGGGGCGCAGTTGAGGCTGCCGGTTCAGTAGAAGATTAGGATCCCTTATTATTTTTTCCTATCGATCTAACTGTTTGTTTATAGTACTCTTTATTTTGGCATATGTATAAAGAGATTCTGCTTCGTTTTCTCTTATTCCTATTTTCTGTCTGAATTCAGCATGGATTGGCGAAAGAACCTTAGACCCACAATACAACTTTGTGGCCCATTTAAACCGGCTCGGGTGTTGTCATGCAGTTGGTCGATGCGGCATTCAGTGTGAACTGCCGTGAGAGTCCTTGCGCTTTTCCCTAACCATTTTATATTGATTCTCCTGGCCGAGTTTTGTCTCGAGCCTAATCTATCTTTAATCTCTGTGCATGCATGACCGTGTGATGATGGTTCTTATCTCTTACTCTTGGGAATTTGTACTTCGCTTATTTTTAGGTTCAGACTCTGACTCATTTTGCGACTCGAGCTTCAATTGTTCCTCAAGCTCTATTGTGCCCACATAGGTGGATGACGATGGCTTTTTGTGATTCAGGTCGAAGTGACCTTGCATGTGCATGGCCTAGAGGTTCATTTGTCTAGCAACAATGGAATTTATGTTATGCCCTTAGGCATATTATAGTTAACTATTTTGGATCCGGTCTCTGAATTGGGTTACAACTCAAGCTCATTTTAAACATCAAGTGTTCATGTTTTGAGATGGCGATAGTGGCTCTTACGCTATTTGGTCATCAAGACCTTTTTAATGTGCGGCTCGAAGGCTCGTTTTGCTGGCGACAATGGCTCTTACGCTTTTGCCGGTGGGCTTTTTATAGGCTTTATTTTCCATCCATTTAGGTACTTTTGAAATAATTTTTCCTGGCCCATCATCGGTTCTGGAAGAACCTAGATTTCAAGTTGTTTGCGATGATGTTCGAGCAAATATGAATGTTCTTAGCTCGTAGGCTGAGTAGCTCGATGCCTTTTTATCTGGAGCTGACACAGTCAAAGCTCATTTTCCTGTTGAGGGAAGCCTATTTTAATCGGTTTTTGTCAAAGTATATTTGAAGTAATGACCTGCGATACTGCTAGCAACAGTCGGGCGTCTCCGAATCGTGTTAATTTTGATGGAGAGGCCGCGTTGATCATAGTCATATGTGTTCGGCCGATGCTATTTTTTATCCCGCGTGATAGCTTAGGCATCTACACTGAGGGTCTACCCTTTCGAGATACTTACAAATTCGACGTATAGATTAAACTTTGGGATTGAGATTCATGCTTGTGGAGGTCTTACAGTGTGTGCCATGCCTGTTGAGGTCTTATAATTTTTGTCATGCCTGTTGACGTCTTACAGTTTTCTTCATACCAGGTGAGGTCATACAATTTTTTTCATGTCTGTTGAGGTCTTACATTTTTTGTTACTATGTAAAATAGATCTAGCTACACCAAGTCTGCCTTGTTGGGGTTTTATAGTTTCGGATTTTCCAGTGTAAGGCGATTGGTGATAATCTCAGAGTTGTCGAGTTTTTTTAGGCTTGAAAGCCGATATTCGTGAGCTTGGAGTTACCTTGTAGGGGCTATATGAGCCCCCAGTTTCGACCCTGGGGTTGGCGGGTGCAAAATTGTTGACGCTACGTCTCCGAGTATTTTAGGCCATATTTTCTAGAGGGACCCTTGCCGCGAGCGTGCTGAAATTTCCTTTGCTGGAGCATGAGATGCTAAAAGATTTTGTTTATTGCTTGGCATAAGTATATGTTTTTTTGTTGTTTCGAGATCGGCTCGTGCGGCACAACTCCTTGGATGGTTTGCTCAGGTACATCATTTCCAATTGAAGATTCGTTTATCATTTCTCGGGAAACGCGTGGACGACTCCTAGTTAAAAACCTTGTAGGAAAAAACCCTTATTGGGAAAAAGACTCGGTCGATAGAAAAAAGTGCGACGTTTGCTTGAGGATATTTGTGGGATTTTGCAATCGGATGCCCTAACAGTAATACCTCTTAAGCATCGATACATTCCAATTGCGCGGAAGCTGTTCGCCCTCCATGGTGCCAAGCTTATAGGAACATTTGCCTACTATCCCGAGGAAACGGTACGGTTCCTCAAAATATTTGCCCAGCTTCACTTCATTAAGGTTCCGGGTGTTGAAAGTAACCTTCTTTAGGAATAAGTCCCCAATCCCTAAGTATCAGAGATTCGTCCTTCTGCTGTAGTACCTTTCATTTTTCTACTACTGCACAGCTATCTGAACCATCGATGCTTCCCGTCTTTTGTCAAGCAACTCGAGGGCCACTGTCATAGCCCCATTGTTTAAGCCCTCATTATTTTGTCGAAATCTAGTGCTTGGTTCCCCGACATACACTGGTATTAGCATTTCGATGACATATACTAGAAAGAGAGGTGTTTCCCCGGTTGTTGATTTTGAAGTTGTCCGTTATGCCCATAACACCTCCGGTAGTGTCTCTCTCCATTTTCCCTTGGTGCTCTCCAATTTCTTTTTCAAGTTCTGAATAATGGTTTTATTTGTAAATTTGGTCTCACACCCAAACCGAAGGGCCGTGACGGGCACCCGGTGCCTTACTCAACCAAGTACCAAAGTAAAATATTTTTCCTATCATACTATCACGAGTAAATGTGACAGAAAACCCGTCATGAGATAAAAAGAATAAAACATAAGAAAATAGTCAACATATGAAGACCCAACATGATATACAAACTTATCTATGTGACATAAAGGCCTATGAGGCAGACATGACCATTTGTAAACTAAAAACATAGGCCGACAAGGCCATACAAGTATTCCTACACCTTAAATCTGTCTAGAAGCCTCTAAGAGTACATAAAATCACAAATTTCGGAACAGGGACCTACCATACTAATTAGTACATATCCAAATGCATACTGATCAAATAGGCAACTCTAGAGCAAGTGGAGTGCACCAACACCTTCCGCTGAGCTGATAGCATATTTGGAGGACTGTCAGCCTATCAATGGGGACCTGTGGGCATGAAACGCAGCGTCCCCAGGAAAAAAGGACGTCAGTACGAATAAAATGCCGGGTATGTAAGGCGGGAAAGCATAAACAAGAACATTAATGTAAAGTGAGATAGAAGAGATACAACCTGTTACATCTGAGTTTCTCTAGGAGCTACTGAAGTGAAACGTATAATACATATATAAACATAATGTTTTTTAAAACATTTTCCTGTGTGGGCATCATATTCATATCCTACTCGGCCTCAAAAAGGACTCAGTAAAAATGTACACGGCCATCAAAAGGCTCGGTAGAATCATACATGGCCACATGAAGCTCGGTAAAACCCAACTGATCAGTGGTAGCACAATAGGTGTCGTACCCGGCTGACTATTGCATCGCTCGGTAGAGTAAAATAGATATATATAGATAATGCGTGCTCTGAATAATGGTTTTATTTGTATATTTAGTGTCACGACCCAAACCGAATGGCCGCGACTGGCACCCGGTGCGTTACTCAACCGAGTACCAACGTAAAATATCTTTCTTATCATACTATCATGAGTAAATGAGCAAGAAAACCAGTCATGAGATAACAAAAATAAAACAAAAGGGAATACTCAACATATGAAGACCCAACATGATATACAAATTTATCTATGTGACGTATATGGCTATAAGGCAAACATGACCATTTGTAAACTTAAAACATAGGCCGACAAGGTCGGGACAACACCCGGCCATACCAATCAATACATGTCCAAATGCATACTGACCAAATAGGCAACTCAAGAGCAAGTGGAGTAAACCAACACCTCCCGCTGAGCTGATAGCCTACTTGGAGCACTGTCAGCCTATCAATTGGGACCTGCGGGCATGAAACGTAATATCCCCAGGCAAAAGGGACTTCAGTACAAATAAAGTACCGAGTATGTAAGGCAGGAAAGCGTAAACAAGAACAGTAATGTAAAGTGAGATAGAGGAGATACAACCTGTAACATTTTAGTTCCTCTGGGGGGTACTGATATGAAACGTATATATATATATAAATATATATTTATATATAAATATATATATATATATATATATACACAAAAAAAACTTTTTTTTAAACATCCACCTCTTTGGGCATCATCATCATCACATCATACCCGGCCTCAAAGAGGACTCGGTAAAAATGTACTCGGCCATACAAGGCTCGATTAAATCGTACCCGGCCATGTAGAGTTCGATAAAACCCAACTGATCAGTGATTTCACAACAGGTGCCGTACCCTACCGACTATAGCGCGGCTTGGTAGAGTAAAATATATACATATATATATAATGCATGCTCGACTATTCACGTTCTAAACCTTTGTGAGTGATGTAAGGTCTTTGATTATAATTCTTGTTGCCCGCTCGATTCCGAGGAATAAAGGGAGGGCTAACCAATTTTCAGTATTCGTGTTCGCCTTTTTTCTTCCTTCCTTTCCACGCCGTGTCAATAATACGAAATACCTCGACTTTTTTTGAACAGGCACGAGTCAAGTAACAATGAGGTTCAGTCAAATAAATAGATGGATCGCCCTTTCCTGTCCTGGAAGTTGATCCTTGTTACCCAATTCAACCAAAGGTTCTAAGAGTTAAGTAAATGGTGGGACCTCCTTCCGCCAACTCCGATTAACTTAACTTATTGAGCCTCTCTCTAGGTTTGGTTTTCTCATCTGATCCTAAATCATTACTCGTACAAGGAAGGTGGAAGAAATGAAGTCTCTCTTTTTTTTGGGGGGGGGGGGGGAGGATGGGGGGATAAGAGCACTCAAAGAATGAACCAAACCAAATGATTGTTCTAGAATGGCTATTCCTCACAATTGCTCTTTGTGTTGCAGCAGAACCCTGGCAATTAGGATCTCAAAACGCAGCAACACCTATAATCCAAGGAATAACAGACTTACATCATGATATGAGAACTTGTTGGTGATGGTGTGAATATAATAACTCTTTATAAGTGGGAGTATATGTGGGGGTAATTCAAATGGGAGTGGACTAAGGTCAACAATGTTATTGGTGAGGTTATTGACAAGTGATGCCATTTGATGTTGCTGGGGTAGATGGCATATAATTGAATTCATAAGGATTAGATTAGTACCTAATCAAGGGTCGTTCCAATAGCTAATGTGGTTGCCATTACCTGGATACCATCCTATGCCTAGCTGACAAGGTACTTTTGAAATAATTTTGCCTGACCCGTCATCGATTATGGAAGAACCTAGATTTCAAGTTTTTAGCGACGATGTTCGAGCATCTCTGAATGTTCTTAGCTCGTAGGTTGAGTAGCTCGATGCCTTTTGATTTGGAGCTGACACAGTCAAAGCTCATTTTCCTGTTGAGGGAAGCCTATTTTAATCAGTTTTTTTCGAAGTATATTCGAAGTAATGACCTGCGATATTGTTAGCGACAGTCGGGCGTCCCCGAGTCGTGTTAATTTTGCTGGATAGGCCGCATTGATCATAGTCATATGTGTTCGGCCGATGCTAATTTTGATCCCGAGTGATAGTTTGGGCATCTACACCGAGGGTATGCCCTTTCGAGATTCTTACAAATTCGACGTATAGATTAAACTTCCGGATTGAGTTTCATGCCTGTGGAGGTCTTATAGTTTGTGCCATGCGTTTTGAGGTCCTACAATTTTGTCATGCCTGTTGACGTCTTACAGTGTTTTTCATACCAGGTGAGGTCATACAGTTTTTGTCATGTCTGTTGAGGTCTTACATTTTTTGTTACTATGTAAAATAGATCTGGCTACACTGAGTCTGCCTTGTTGGGGTTTTATAGTTTCGGGTTTTCCAGTGTAAGGTGATTGGTGACAATCTCCGAGTTGTTGAGTTTTTCTAGGCTTGAATGCCGATATTTGTGAGCTTGGAGTTACCTTGTTGGGGGCTATATGAGCCGGAGTTCCGACCCTGGGGTTGTGCGGGTGCCAAATTGTTGAATGCTACGTCTCCGAGTATTTTAGGCCATATTTGGTAGAGGGACCCTTGCCGCGAGCATGCAGCAATTTCCTTTCCTGGAGCATGATATGCTAAAAGATTTTGTTTATTACTTGGCATAAATATATGTTGTTTTGTTGTTTCGAGCTCAGCTCGTGCGGGAACAACTCCATGGACCGTTTGCTATGGTACATCATTTCCTATTGGAGATTCATTTATCATTTCTCGGGAAACATGTGGAGGACTCCTAGTTAAAAACCTTGTAGGAAAAAACCCGTATTGGGATAAAAAACTCGGTCGATAGAAATGAGTACGACGTTTTCTTGAGGATATTTGTGGGATTTTGCAAACGAGTGCCCTAACAGTAATACCGCTTAAGCATCGATACATTCCAATTGCTCGGATGCTGTTCGCCCTCCATGGTGCCAAGCTTATAGGAGCCTTTGCCAACTATCCCGAGGAAACGGTATGGTTCCTCCAAATTTTTGCTCAGCTTCCCTTCATTAGGGTTCCGGGTGTTGAGAGTAACCTTCTTTAGGACTAAGTCCCCAATCCCTAAGTATCAGAGATTATTCCTTCTGTTGTAGTACCTTTCAATTTTCTACTACAGCGCAGCCATCTAAACCATCAAAGCTTCCCGTCTTTCGTCAAACAACTCGAGGGCCACTTTCATAGCCCCGTTGTTTAAGCCCTCGTTATTTTGTCGAAATCTGGTGCTTGGTTCCACGACATACACTGGTATTAGCACTTCGATGCCATATACTAGAAAGAGAGGTGTTTCCCTGGTGGTCGATTTTGAAGTTGTCTGGTATACCCATAACACCTTAGGTAGTGTCTCTCTCCGTTTTCCCTTGGTGCTCTCCAATTTCTTTTTCATGTTCTGAATAATGGTTTTATTTGTAAATTTGGTCTCACACCCAAACCGAAGGGCCGTGACGGGCACTCGGTACCTTACTCAACCAAGTACCAATGTAACATATTTTTCTTATCATACTATCATGAGTAAATGAGAAAGAAAACCCGTCATGAGATAAAAAGAATAAAACATAAGGGAGTAGTCTACATATGAAGACCCAACATGATATACAAACTTATCTATGTGACATAAAGGCCTATGAGGCAGACATGACCATTTGTAAACTCAAAACATAGGCCGACAAGGCCATACAAGTATTCCTACACCTTAAATCTCTCTAGAAGCCTCAAAGAGTACGTAAAATCACAAAGTTCGGTACAAAGCCCTGCCGTACTAATCATTATATATCCAAATGCATACTGACCAAATAGGCAACTCCATAGCAAGTGGAGTGCACCAACACCTTCCGATGAGCTGATAGCTGATTTGGAGGACTGTCAGCCTATCAATGGGGACCTCCGGGCATGAAATGTAGCGTCCCCAGGCAAAATGGACGTCAGTACGAATAAAGTGTCGAGTATGTATAGCGAGAAAGCATAAATAAGAATAGTAATGTAAAGTGAGATAGAAGAGATACGACCTGTTACATCTGAGATTCTGTAGGAGCTACTGAAATGAAACGTATAATACATATATAAACATAAATGTTTTTTTAAACATTTTCCTATGTGGGCATCATATTCAGATCCTACTCGGCCTCAAAAAGGACTAAGTAAAAATGTACACGGCCATCAAAAGGCTCGGTAGAATCGTACCTGGCCACATTAGCTCGGTAAAACCCAACTGATCAGTGGTTGCACAATAGATGTCATACCCGGCCGACTATTGCATGGCTCGATAGAGTAAAATAGATATATATAGATAATGCGTTCCCTTAATAATGGTTTTATTTGTATGTTTAGTGTCACGACCCAAACCGAAGGGCCGCGACTGGCACCCGGTGCGTTACTCAACCGAATACCAATGTAACATATCTTTCTTATCATACTATCATGAGTAAATGAGCAAGAAAACCAGTCATGAGATAACAAAAATAAAACAAAAGGGAATACTCAACATATGAAGACCCAACATGATATACAAATTTATGTATGTGCCATATATGCCTATAGGCAGGCTTGACCATTTGTAAATTGAAAACATAGGCCGACAATGCCGTACAAGTTTTCCTACACCTGAAATCTGTCTACAAGCCTCTAAGAGTAGATAAAATAGTAAATGTCGGGACAACACATATCCAAATGCATACTGACCAAATAGGCAACTCCGGAGCAAGTGGAGTGCACCAACACCTCCCGCTGAGCTGATAGCCTACTTGAGGACTGTCAGCCTATCAATTGGGACATGCGGGCATGAAACGCAATATCCCTAGGCAAAAGGGACGTCAGTAAAAATAAAGTACCGAGTATGTAAAGTAGGAAAGCGTAAACAAGAACAGTAATGTAAAGTGAGATAGAGGAGATACAACCTATAACATTTGAGTTCCTATATATATATATATATATATATATATATATATATATATATATATATATATATATATATATATATGTATATGTATACACACACACACACAAAAAAAAACATATTTTTAAACATCCGCCTATGTGGGCATCATCATCATCATATCATACCCGTCCTCAAAGAGGACTCGGTAAAAATGTACTCGGCCATATAAGGCTCGATAGAGTCGTACGCGGCCACGTGGAGTTCTATATAACCCAACTGATAAGTGGTTGCACAACAGGTGCCATACCCTGCCGACTATAGCGCGGCTTTGTAGAGTACAATAGATACATATATATAATGCATGCTGGACTCATCACGTTCTAAACCTTTGTGAGTGACGTAAGGTCTTTGATTCTAATTCTTGTTTCCCGCTCGATTCCGAGGAATAAAGTGAGGGCTAACCAATTTTTAGTATTCGTGTTCGCCTTTTTTCTTCCTTCCTTTCCACACCGTGACAACAAATAATTTGAAATACCTCAACCTTTTTTGAACAGGTACGAGTCAAGTAGCAATGAGGTGCAGTGAAATAAATAGATGGATCGCCCTTTCCTGTCATGGAAGTTGATCCTTGTTACCCAGAACAACCAAAGGTTCTAAGAGTCAAGTAAATGGTGGGACCTCCTTCCGGGAACTCTGATTAACTTATCTTATTGAGCCTCTTTCTAGGTTTGGTTTTCTCATCTGATCCTAAATCATTACTCGTACAAGGAAGGTGGAAGAAATGAAGTCTCTCTTTTTTTTGGGGGGGGGGGGGGGGGAAGAGCACTCAAAGAATGAACCAAACCAAATGATTGTTCTAGAATGGCTATTCCTCTCAATTGCTCTTTGTGTTGCAGCAGAACCCTGGCAATTAGGATCTCAAGACGCAGCAACACCTATAATCCAAGGAATAACAGACTTACATCATGATAAGAGAACTTGTTTGTGATGGTGTGAATATAATAACTCTTTATAAGTGGGAGTATACGTGGGGGTAATTCAAATGGGAGTGGACTAAGGTCAACAATGTTATTGGTGAGGAAATGTACAAGTGATGCCATTTGATGTTGCTCGGGTAAAGGGCATATAATTGAATTCATAAGGATTAGATTATTACCTAATCAAGGGTCGTTCCAAAAGGTAATGTGGTTGCCATTAGCTGGATGCCATCTTATTCCTAGCTGACAAGACGACCATCCTGGGTTATGGCTTTCTAATTTGAGGAAATATTCCTTAGGTGTGTATTTATTTTGTATTTTGATGACTATTTGAGCTCAGTTGGAGGAGGGTGATTGGAATAGTCTCCGAGCCGAGGATCCTAGTAGGGCATTAGTTTTGTCGAAAATATTTCTTATACTTAGGCCACCTTGTGCTTTGGGCAGCTGGATATCATCCCATTTTATAAGATGCAATTTTCATTTTTGAGGTGCAGTTCCCCAAAAAAAAATTTGGTGGTAATATTCTGAATGATATTAGTGGATAATTTAATGAGTTGCATGACATGATTAGGTAGGCAATTTAAAATTGCTTTAATGAGAGTGGTGCGTCCTGCCATGGTGAGGAAGTTTGTTTTTCAGCCGGAAAGTTTATGTTTAAAGTTGTCTAATAGGTATTGGAAGTGCATCGATGTTTGTTTTATGTCGAAAATAGGGTAGCCAAGGTACTTTCTAAAGGTTTGACCTTCCTTCATATTAAATAATAGGATCACACTGTCGCTAGCTTCTTTTGTAGTATTCTTGGTAAAGAATATTTTTGACTTCTTGAAATTAATAGTCAAGCCGGACAGAGTTGTGAGCATATTAAGAGTGGTGATGATAGAGTTCATGCTCTTAGTAGTTAATTTGTAAGTGATGGTAATATCATCGGCAAATTGTAGATGAAATTGTAGAGGTCCATTTTTGGAGATTTTTATAGGATGCCATCTAAGGCAGTCGACCTCCATGTGGATTTTCCTTGTTAACATTTCCATGCATAATAAGAAGATATATGGGAATAAGGGATCACCTTGGCGAATACCTCTCTTCGGTGTGAAAAACTGTGTTGGTCGTCCATTTATTAAAATGGAAGTGGTAGCGGTAGTGATGCATGACATAATGAGTTTTATTAAGGGAGGTGAGAATTTTAAAAAAAATAAAGTGTGTCATGGATGAAGCCCCATTCTAATTTTCAAAGGCTTTTTCTAAGTTTAGTTTAAGTAAAAAAGCATATTGCTTACCTTTTTTATTTTTAAAGTAATGCATAATTTCTTGCACTATGAATGTGTTGTCAAAAGCTCTTATATTTTGAAGGAAAGCAAATTTTTTAGGGCTTATAAATTTCATTAATAAGAGTTTTATTTGTGTTACAATAATTTTATTAACTAGTTTATAAAGAGTGTTGCAAAGACTGATTGGTTGATATTGGGTGATTTGTGAAGGTTGCTTAGTTTTGGGAATGAGGCAGAGGTATATTTTATTGAGTTCTGGTGGGATTTTTTTGGTATGGAAAATATCTTTGCAAAATCCAATAACTTGTAATTTAACATGAGGCCATTATTGTTGATAGAAGTAGGGGTGTAGTCTATATGGGCCGGGAGCCTTAAAAGGTTTGAATGAGTCTAGTGCCTTTTTAATAACAAGTTCTGTAGGGTGTTGGTATAATATTAAGGAGTAATGGGGTTCAACAACTAGGGAATTTGGTTGAGGTAAGGGGTGGTGAGTGTGTGTAGTAATGAAAAGTGTGTGGTAGTAATTTTGAATATAATCATTAATAGTTGGTTGATCATTTAACCAATTCCCAACAGAGTGTTTGAGAGCATTTATACGATTACTTCTACGTCTTTGGAGAGTTGTTAGGTGAAAAAACTTTGTGTTTGTATCCCCATTTTGGAGCCAATTTATCCTAGACTTTAATTTCCAGAATTCTTCTTCCAGTTTAAGTATGTCATTGAATTGATCAATTAAGTCCTTCTCTAGGTTTTGGAGGAAGTGACTAGTTGTATACCTAGGTGATTTTTGGATACATGCCAATCAAGCTAGCGAAGTGTTTTTTTCTTGAAAATATTTCAAAAAGTAGTTTTGTTCCATTCATTAATGTTATCTTGAAAATCTTTTGTAGCTTGCAAAGTGGGTTTATTAGGAGTCCAATTTTGTGTGACTAGGGAAAGGAATTCTGGATGAGTAGTCCAGATGGTTTCAAATCTAGATTTTTTTTCTTGTGGACTATTATTCTTTTTTAATTTAAGTAATAGATGACTATGATCTGAATGAGTTTATGGAAAGTGGTGAACTATGGCTTCTGGGAATATTTTTAGCCTGTCATAGTTAGCTAAACATCTATCTAATCGTTCTAATATTCTAGTAGATAGACGTTGGTTATTCGACCAAGTGTACTTACTACCCGTATAACCAAGGTCTAAAAGATTACAATAGTTAAGACATTCTATAAATTTATCTGTACGATTATTACTAATATTATGTCCACCATATTCATCCAATTAATGAAGGTAGTTTAATTTGGTCATAGATCTCATCGATATTATCCCACAACATAAAGCGTGCATGCATGTCATTTTTCGCATAGACAATAGAAAGTAGCCAAATTCAAGTATTTGAGTGTATGCAGACAATGGAATGGATTTCTTGGGGGAGTAACTACCACTTGATCTAGTTTAATGTCGTATTCTTTTTACAGTAGTGCAATACCTCTAGAAATCCCTCGAGCACGTGACTATGACAAATGGGAGAAGCCAAACTCGTCCTTAAGATATGCATGATCTTGCATGTGTGGTTCAAGTAAAGATACTACAGACGGGTTGTGGTAGTTGAGCATTGATCGGAAGTTCCTTCTAAATTCTGGTGATTGGGCCCCACGGCAATTCCATATAACAAACTGCATGGATTGATTACTTGAAGGGTTGGGTGACGTCTCCCTCTCCAGTGTTGAAGGTGTATTCCTGAGAGCTGGAATCAGTACTATGGCGAACTTCCCCACCTCTGGGTTCCTTGGTAGGCGTATGTTGATTGAAACACTTTGCAGTTCTGGAGGACATGTCATGATGACCTTTCTTTCGTACTGATCTTTGATGATGTAAGTCTTGTTCCCATTGAGGTAGATCAGAATGTGTGGTGTCTCGCGTATTACTTCCATGGTAGCTGCTACTTCCAATTTGGGAATTTCTTCGAGTTCGTTTGGTAATGGACTAGCTGGTGGTAGTGGACTGGTGGGAGGGGTTAGTGGTTGTTAAGGGGAATATTGTGCATAGAGGGGAATTATGGGGATGAATGTTGTGCGAGGTTGAATCCATGAAACAAAGGACTGTAGGGGTTGTTGTGTTTTATAAAATGGGAGGTCTATGTTGGTCATTGTAGGCATTGGTGGGAGGAAAATGGGAAGCGGAAATGGTGTCGTGGAGTTAGATGTTGTTTATGGAGTGTTTAGGAAGGATGGATGGTCCAGGTGTACTAGTTTTAGATGGTCACTCCTATCCTCATTCCTTCCGTAACAATTTGAGTAATGTCCGACGGATTTTGGATCATCATAATGACATCTTTATTGTCGATCTCCATCGTAAAAGTCAGTGCATGTTCATGCATGCTCATATCCATCCAATACTGTGGGTATGCTTGAGTTGGTGGGTATTCTGTGATGTAGATTGGGGTTGGTTGGGGTGGGAGATTGTGGGGTAGTTGCATGGTGATTTTGTTGAGGAATATAGGGTCTTGGAGAAGTGTTATGTTGGTAAATGAGCAGGTTCTCCTGTGTTGAAAGTTTCGTGGGGAGTGGTTCATTGTAGTGTGAGGGGGTTATGATTATAAGTATTTGGATGTGTTTGATAATTGGGGTTCAGTGAAGTTGGATTGTTTTGTGGTTGGAGAGGCAGGTTGATTTGATAAGGGAGGTTTATACGTAATATCGTGTGAAGTGGTATAGCCAGTTGCTTGTATAGGTTGTTAGTATAGGTTGTTGGGCTTTGTCAAATGGAATGGTGTTTAATTGGGTAGTGGAAGGAGTAGTTGGACCGTGTTGAGGTTGACTGTCTTGGAAGGTTTCCGTATTATTGGCATGTTCTTGATTGCCTATATGGTGAGGGTGTTGTTCCATGCATGCAACTTGGTGGGCGGTGCTTTCCACGTGTCTTTGTTTTGAGTTGTGCTGGGGATGCATTGATAGGTTAACCTTGTGAGTTGGAGAATGCAAGCTTTGGCTAGTGGTGGGTTTCTTATGTGTGTCCATTTATTGAGTACTTTACTCCTTGTGGTGTGACCGATGGTGGTATCTGCGTTAGTAGTTGTAATAAGGTGATTAACCATTGAAAGATTAGTTTGATTAAAAAACTTAGGAGTATTCGTGCTATTAGTAGTTTGTGTTGTTAGACTTAATTTTTGCTCGTTAGGGTTATTAAATGTGTTAGGTTTACAGTTAGGGATGAAAGACCTACCTGCGGGACCGGTGCCACCAGTAGCTGTTGTCTGTGACTGGTTGATGTTTTTCCTTTCAGTCGATTCTTGGAGAAAAAACTGACCGTTTTCCATTCAGAAATACATGTTTTAGTGTTTGAAGGTGTAGTGTGGGATGAGGTTGGAGTGACAATTGATGGTGGAGTGTGTGGGTTTGGTGGTAGTTGTGAGGAGGGGGTTGATGAGGTAGAGGTGTGTGTATGTTGGTTGTAGATGTAAGTGTATTTGAAAACGTTGATAAACAGAGGGTCTTTGTATGGCCAAGTTTGCGACAAGTGGTGCAGAGCATTTTGGCTCCTTCATACACAAGTTGCTGCTTGTGTGCTCCAATATAAACATGAGTCTTGAGGGGGACTTATAATGGTGCTTCTATGTATATTCTGGCATAGCTTCCACGTGTGGTTGCTGAAGTATAAGTATCCACTTTAAGTAGTGTTCCAATTTTTTCTCCAACTCGTTGCAATATTTTTTGGTCATAAAACGTAGTAGGTAGTTACGGTAGTCTTAGCCAAATGGCTGTATAGGTTAGTTGAGTGTTAGAAGCTATAAATTTTGGCTTCCATTTGCGTATAAAAACAAAGTAATTGAGGATAAACCATGGGCCATTGTGCAGTGCTATGAACATATTTTCTTCTCTTTGGAACATTACCTGAAGGAAGTCACAGCCTAAGTCAATGAGAGGGAGATACTCTGTAAGTTTCCATAGTGAGGTGACTTTTGACTAAAGTTTTTGGTGGCCAACTTTCCGGCCAAATACATTAACAATAACTGAAAGTTTGCAAGGTCTGTAGATTCTGGATTTATCTGCAGAAGTGATGGGTATGAGGGTGTCGTAGTATAGGTCTTCTATGGTGGATTCGTCAGATAAGTCTATTTTGGAGTATGTTTGGTGGCATGTGTTTTGGTGATGGCTGAACTAGGTACTGCTGAGCAGTGTCTGGGCAAAGGTGGGTGGTTGTTGTGGAGTGGTAGAGTTGGGGTCGGTGTTTGCTGTGTCAGTCATTGGTGTATCAAGATGCATGGAGCATATGTCTTGTGGTTCCGACAGTTGGGTGGAGGTGGTGATGGTATTCATTGAGAGAATTCTTTTGTCTTGCCACAAGTTGAAACTTCTATAGTACTACATCCCATATGATACCAATAGTCACCAACATCCCAAACAACAACACTATAATTCACAATAAGTTCTCTAATTTGTTCAATACATTTTGAGCGGTAAGCTCGATTTACGATTAACAAAATAAGGTTTGATCCCAATTCTTTTTCAATGAATCTAGCTACTACATATATAACATCATTCTTATTCTTACCATGTCAATTTCAACTCAAAAACATCATAAGAATAATGTTCAAATATAGTCCACACACCTAGCATCTTAACCTTTATCGTCAACTTCTTATTTTTCACGTTATGTTCTGCAATCCACTGAATTATCACATATATAAGCTTAACTACAATAGCTACAACATAAACTATTTATAACAATTTCTCGTCCCAAAAAACCATATACATAGCCTCAACACATTACAAAAGGTTAAGATTAATTTGTTATCTTGTAGATTTTCACTCAAACACCTCAACCAACACATGATTAACCTTAAGAACAACCAAGAACATGATTTACTAACACTAGGCAGTAGATGAAAATTTAAATCCCCAGCTGGTGTAGCTCATGACAACCTTCAATCACAGCACAACACTATAGGAGTTGTATTCTCTTCTTGAATGAACTTTTGTCTTCATGTTGGTGTGTAAACACTTGTATTTCACCTGGAAATTCTAATATACATGAACGAGGCACTGATTCTTAGCTTAATCATAAAGAAAAACACAAAATCTGAGGTTACTTACCTTTGAAGAACCCTCCAAAATAGCCACAAGATTAAGAACTACGATCTAGCAAGCACCACGAGATTTCTAACATTGGATTCATGTTTTAATTTTAGGTGTTCACCCTAGAACCATGGAGGAACCTTTGGAGAGAATTTAGGAGGGTTTATGAACTGTTGTGTATGTGAAAAATAAGTTAAAACAACATATAAATGACTTAAATACAAGCTGAATTTTAAATCGACTTTGTGGGTTCCATGGGAGCTGCTTGCATAGTCTCACGAAAACGCAAATATCTCTCTACTCCGATGTCGCATTGACAAATGGTTTAATGCTCAGAAACTAAACTCGTAGATCTTCAATTTGGCAGGTAGATCATCCTTTGATTCCAAGTATATTGGGAGAAAAGGGTATCTATATTTGACCTAAATTTTAGTAAATTTTTCAATGTAACTTGTGATAACCTTTGCCAACTCTTGTTCCACAACCTGCTTGCCTTCAAAATGTAGAAAATGAATATCATACAACTAAAATAACTCATATAATAACCTCCTTATCTTGTTAAGAACCACAGTCTCACCCCAAAGTACATGTCATAATATTCCAAACTTATCGACTTTCGACGAAACTTATTTTCTTCAGTTTGTTTAGCATCTTAGCTTTCCAACAATTTTGATACTTGTTATTCAAGATCTTAAAGATTAACCTCCAAGATAACATGGTGAACTTACATTATGTACTTCCAAAAATGATCTCTTTTCTGAGCTTAAATTAATTGGCTTACGACGTACTTTCACACACGAAAACATGGGATGTAACATTTGGCCTTGCCGTTTGCACTCGAGTGGTATCGTGTCTAAATGATTCTCTTGATTTTTATGTCTTCAAGTATATGTGTTACCTTGCTCCCAATGAACTCCCTCCCGTTATCGCATGCTATTTCAGACGGGATTCTGTATCGGCATATGCTGTGATCCCACATGAAATTGATGATTTCCTTCACTCTTATTTTTTCAAAGGCTTGCACTTCCATCCATTTTCAAAAGTAGTTAGTTATAAACAAAATTAATATAGCCTTACCTTGTGTTGTCGGCCAGGGACCGACGATGTCCATTCCCCATTTAATGAATGGCCATAGAAGAAAACCTCTGACATTTGTTGCATTTTTGGACGAATTCCTTGGTGTCTTTTTCCATGCTCTCCGTGGGGTAGCCCGCTATAATCAACTTTCAGACAAAGGAATCAGCCCAGAGTTATTTCCACAAATTCCCTCTGGATTTATCAGAGCACATGATCTGTGTCGCCCGATCCCAAGCATACCTTTATGGGGACGTCAAAGTGTCTCTTGACACAACCCTATTTTCATCGAGTGAGAAGCGAGATGCTTTGGTCTGCAGGCCCTCGATTCATTTGTATCGGTAGGTAACTTCCCGTCTTTTAGATAAACAATATATTTATTTCTCCAGTCCTATGTTAGGTTGGTGGAGTTGATCTCCGCATGACCTTCCTCGACTAGAAGCTTGAGCAATTGGGCGACAGCTCCGGGGCGTAGGTTTTCTTCTTCGAGAGAAGATCCCAGGTTTGTGAGGGCATTAACCTCGATGTTCTCCTCTCTGGGTACATATACTATGGTCCATTCTTTGAAGCGACATAATATGATTTGCATTCTATCCAAATACCTCTACATCTTGCCCTATTAGGCTTCGTAGCTCTCGTTCACTAGGATTACTACGAGGAGAGAATCGCACTTTGCCTCGATGTTATCGGCTCCTAAACTTTTGGCTTATTCTAACCTGAAATCGTAGCCTCATACTTAGCTTCATTGGTATTTAGTTTTGGTGTTTTTATGGATTGTCTAATTATGCTACCAATGGGCAGCTTTAGGATTATGTCGAGCCTGAATCCTAGTATGTTTGCGGCTCCGTCTGTGAATAGGGTCCATACATTGGAGGATGTGCCTAATTTTGATAAAAGTTCTTTCTCTACTTCGGGCATGAGGGATGCTGAGAAATCGGCAACGAAGTCTGCCAGTATTTCGTACTTGATGGCCATATGAGGTTAATACTCGACATCATACCCTCCGAGTTCAATGACCCATTTGGCCTATCGACCTAATAACTCAGGTTTGTGCAGTACGCTTCGGAGGGGATAAGTTGACAGAACGCAGATATGGTGACACTGAAAGTAAGGCTTTAGCTTGTGCAAGGTGCTTATATGTGCGAGAGCTAATTGTTTTTGACGGAGATACCGGGTTTCAACGTCACCCAAGGTTCGGCTTACATAAATTGAGTACCTTTCCATTCTCGGACTAGTACACCTCTTACAGCTATTTCCGACACGGCCAGGTTTATGTATAGCGTCTCATCATCTTTGGGTCTGTGAAGCAAAGGCGGGCTAGTTAGGTACCATTTCAGTTCTTCTAGGTTGTGATGGAATTATGGAGTCCTTTCGAAGCTACTATTTCTTTTGAGTAGGAAGAAGAAATGGTTGTTTTTGTCCAATGATCTTCATATGAATCTGACCAGGGCCGCTATCCGCCCCGTTAGCCATTGGGCAGCTTTTACATTGTTTACCACTATGATCTCTTCGATGACTTTTATTTTGTCAAGGTTGATCTCGATCCCCCTGTTTGAAACCATGAAGCCTTGGAATTTTCCCAAGCCTACTTTGAAGGCATATTTCTTGGGGTTGAGCTTTATGTTATATCTCCAGAGGATGTTGAAAGTTTCCTGCAAATGGCTGAAATGGTCATCTGCGTGCAGTGATTTGACTAGCATATCATCAATATATACTTTAATTGATTTTCCTACTTGATGCTCAAACATTTTATTAACTAAGCGCTGGTATGTTGTTCCCACATTTTTCAGCCTGAAGGGCATTACGTTATAGGAATATGTACCATAATATGTGATGAACGAGATCTTTTCCCTGTATTCGGGGTTCATCTAGATTTGATTATACCCTGAGTAGGTATCGAGAAAAGTGAGGGTCTCGTGGGCGGCCATAGAATCAATCAGACAATTGATATTTGGCAATGAGAACGAGACTTCGGGGCACGCTTGTCGACTCCCCCTTTTTTCAACTACTGGAAAGAAGCCAAAATCGGGTTTACGACATTTTGGGCAAAACAACTCTCATTCCCGTTTGGGAATTGGGCTATGGAATTAGAAGAGTTGCCACCTAATGATTATAGTCCATTAGACACTTTACGATGAAGAGAGTATTTCGAGAGAAAAACTATAGTTTCGGTAAGGGCTTGAGATTATCTCGAGGGGAAGGTGTTAGGCACCCCTCAAGATCCACAAATGTGGTTCTCGGCCGTGCTAATTTTGACATTAATAGAAGATGAAGCAAGTTATCAAATAAGGTGCACATGTATAACATTCACATAACTTGAAAGCTATAAAGAAAAGGAAGGACATAAGTTTGAAATAAGAGAGGGTTAGTTTGAAAAGCATTACTAGAAGAAAGCATTTAAATAAAGCAAATAAAGGAGAAAGAAGGGTCCTAGGTTTAACTATAATATGGATCACATCGGCACAATACCCTGCACACACTCATCAAAGAGGGGTCGCATATGGTATTAGCGTACTGGTCATCATCTCCATATTCTATCCTTCCCACCTCATTAAGGTATTTAAACGCGTTGGTATCGTTTACTTATTGCATGCTAATACCCGTCCCAACCTGTTAGTCCTGGGGTATTAGAACTTCAAATCCTAAAAGGGGGAGAGAGAGATAGGATATATATATATATATATATATATATATATATATATATATATATATATATATATATATATATATATATATATATATATATATGGAGTATTCAAAGGTAAAAATACTAGAGCAACAGTTAAAACACATAACATGTAAGAGGTACGCAAATAAATAATCAAAGGCTCAAGTAAACCCCGTAACATACAGCAAATAGTTTAACATGACTTCAATTACTGATTTGGTCTTTAAAAGGGGTTAGAAGAGCGGGCAGATTAGTTTAACACATACGAGTTGGATAGAAAATCTGCTTCGAGCTCCCCGGGCCCGTTTTAGGAGTTGATAGGATTTAGGAAATTAGTTGATTTTTGAGGAAAACATTAATTTCAGACAAGAGTATGTTAAAAGAGAGTCAAAGCTGCGGACGAGTTTGAAAAGGCTTATGAGTTAGCCACATAAATCAAGTCAAAGGGAGATGCAAGAAGGGTAGTTTAAAAGACCTTAAAGAAGTTTTTAAAGCACTGAACTTAGGCAAAATCACGGGTACAGCATAAAAAATTGTTTATAGGTTCAGAGCATTGTGAAAGGGACAGACCTGGGCCCGTTCTGAAATAAAAAATTTAGGACAAGTTGAAAACTGAGACGTTTGAAAGCATTAGGCGAGTCTGAACTTATGACTTACTTATTAACCCTTTAGTTACAGCTTGTTAGACGACCTACTATTTTTGCCTAGCGTTTATATAGTTCCTATAGACATGCTTTCTAGGCGAGATTAAAAATGCAAACCTATAAGCATGATTTCTATATGAAGTTGATGCAATAACAAAAGCCTACAGACATGGTATCTACATGGGGGTCAATGCAACAATATTGGCGTGATAACGATATGGCATCGAAGCAATAGTGAAAGTTCCTAAGACATGGTTTCTAACTGATGCAAGAAAAGTAAGCCTATAAACATGATTTCTATGCGATATAGATGCGAGAAAAGTAAACTCTTATAGGCATGTTTTCTATATGGTAATGAGTAGCCTATAAATATGGTATCAGTACTAACAAGTGATGAAAACCTATAGGCATGGTTTCTAATAACTATAAGAAAGTAAATCCCACCCATGTCCCTTTTCACTATACCCTCGAGTTCTTTTATTACAAATTATTACAAGTCTAGGCAGGAAAAGAAAAGAACATTAAAAGAAATAAAAGTTAGATACATCAGCAACTATAATAGGCCCAAGGAGTTTCGAAGCAACTTTAATGTCCAACATATGCCTTTTACCAAATCCGGGCTCCCAAGATCGGAGGCTTTCTCTTTTTGAGTGTTACAAAGTTCCAAGGGCATTTAAGGAAACCCATGCATTGCTTACACTCTAACTAGAATAGTGCAAGTGTGGAATTACCAGTCCTAAGGCATCCATGTCCAGAGGATACTCCAAGGTCCCTAAGCATGGCTTACCAGAGTGGGGTGGGACTTAAAGGACTAAGAATAAGTGCAAAGTGAGGATTAGAGGAAGACCAATGTAGGAAGTGGTCATACCTAGCCTATAGAGTGAGACTGGCACACCCCAAACTTCTTACAAAGACTAACAAACAAGAGCACACTTGCAAACAAGTCAGACAAGGGTTTGTATGGTGATTAGGACACCAACATGCCTTTGTCAAGGCTCAAACACATAAGATAGGGGAAGGGGAGTGGGATTACTCTGAGTATAGGCTATTAGCAGCCTTGGTTCTAGATTAGAAGTGGCAATGAAGTGCCACTCTTATCCAGAACAAACTCACAGCCAAAAAGGGACTAAAGGGGAGGTGAAATCACATAAGAACATTTAAACAGCAAGATTAAACTAAAATGATTCAATAACTCAATGAATAACAAGCAGGCAAGCGAAAGGGATTACACATGCTAGTTTAAACTAAAAGCATAAGCAGACAAGGAGCGTGGCTAAGGATTAAACCTGTTGAACTTAAACATAAAACAGACAATGGAAAAAGGGGAATGGAATGAAGCATACTAAAGCTTAACATAAATAGACAAGGGAACAGGAGAAAGGGATTAACATGTTAAAGCTTAAAGACAAATGTTGAATGTAAACAAACAAGGGAAAGGAAATGAGGGGGTTAAACATATTAAATCTTAATATAAACAGACCAGGGAAAGGGAAAAGGGTTGAGCATTTGAACTTGAATATAACAGGCAAGGGAACAAGGGAAAGGGATTAAATATGCAAGAGCTTAAGTTGAAATAACATAACAGTCAAAGAAAGGGGAAAGTAAATAGATAGTTGAAGGTTAATAATTGAAATTAGGTGCCTACTACTGCAACTTGAAGAACAGAGCAAGTATAGATTCTATAATTAGCCTAGGCTTTCAGCCGGCTAACTCTTAGCAAAGAGAGTAAGTAATCGAGAAGAGAAGAGTAGAGAGTTTTTAGCGAGTAAGAGTAGAGAGAACTCGTGTATTAGTGTGTGCTAGTGAGAAAAGAGAAGGCCTATTTATAGTTTTGAAAAGATGCAACAATAAGGCAAGGAAATATTCAGCAATATCAATCAGTATCAATTAAGGAGAAGGGAACCCCTTCAATTAAGGAACTAGATGGAAATAAATAAACCTAGGTCTAAATTTGAAAAGAAAATCGAGTATTAATCACATAATATAGGGTAAATACATGTAAAGAATTTGAAAATCACATGGGTAAAAATATAAGGCAAGTAATCACCCAGGAAATCAAGGAGTCAAGATACTACTTGCATTCGAACTTAGTCAGAAAACAGGGAGCAATTAGTGAATCAAACAGCTGTACCAAAATCAATTAGGGTTTTAGAGAAAAGGGTAAAATATTACTATAAAAGATGCATAGGTTTGAACAGCCAAAGACTGGAATTAACATGTAGCAAAGCATAAGAAAGCAACCAGAGGCGGCTAAGGTTTCACAGAGAAAGAAAAACGGAAAATCCCTTTAGAAATTAGGGTTTCCACTACAAGTTGGAACACAAGGAACATCATTGAAGAAGATGAACAAGAGCGGAACATCATAAAGAAAGTATAAACACATAAACTGAAAATGCTAGAAATACACAGTAGAGCAAAACACTTTAGAGCCGTAGTAGAAAACGTTCAAAATCATGGAGAAGAACACATAGTATCAAAAATAAACAACAAAATAAAAGAAATCAGATAAGTCATAGAAAACCCTAGGTTTAAAACACGGACAGTTTTGAAAACACAAATAGGCTAAGAAAGGATGAGAGATACTTAAAATTTTTAGAAAATAACTAGAGCTCAGAAAAAATCGTAAGATAGAAATAGAGAAAAATGAAAAAGAACCTCGAACATTAGGGTTTTCAGAGAAAGGTCTCGATATAGCGAGAAAAGCCTGAACGGACTCATCGGAGTCGGCAAAGGACTCAAGGCCTTAAGACTTGCCGGAGAAAGGCCGGACACAGCTGCAAAAGACCCCATTGGAGGACCTCTGGTCCAGACATCTTTGAAATAAGGCTCCGATCCTCGAACCCAAAGGCCAGGAGAGGTGAGGAGTGAACGAATAAGGGAGTTTCAGGTCCAGGACGGCCATGAACGCTGGTGAAAACGGCCAGAGACGACTAGGGTTTTCAGAGAACTTAGAGAGCTTTAGGGATTCAAAGGCGGTTGATTTGGAAAAGTTACTAGGGCTTGGGGGTACTAGGAATTTAATCTAGGTTAGTGTACTGTGGGCCGTTGATATGTGAGATCAACGGCCATGATTAGAAAGGGGGCCTGGTGGGTTAGATTTAAGTGGGTTTGGGTCGGGTGATTTTGGATTAGGGTCGGGAAATTGGGGGTTGATTTTGGGTTTAAATTTGGGCTAGAATTGAAAGATTAAAGGGCTACATTTTAAATAGTTATTTTTCCCAATTTGATTTTATAAAAAATAGTAAACAATTTTGTAAAAAATCAATAAAATTACTGAGTTAATAAAATATATTTAAGAAGCAACTAAAAAATATCATGAACGATTTTGTACTTGAAATACTTATTAAATCGAGAAATAGGAAAAAATTGTATTTTAATCAAATTTTAGTTTAAAAATACCTAATGGATTTGTAAAATTCTATAAAAACTACATAAATTATATTTGTTTATATAAATGAGAGAATAAAATAAATTATTTATTAAATAACTAAATTTGAGGTTAAATATTGGATTTTATAGTACAAAATAAGTTGTAAATTTGTTTTAAAATGCTTGAAAAAACATAGAAAAATACCAAACCTTTTGTGAATGCTTATCTATGCATTTACAAGCTTATTGAAAGTATTTTGGGTACAAACATACATAGGAAAAAATTGGGTATCAACAATGCTTTATTCAAACATAATCTGCGCACATTCTTAGCTTGTTCCTTTTTTGGCACTACTACTACTTTAGCAAGCCATTCGGGGTACTTTACCTCCCTAATTGATCTGATTTTATCAAGTTTCACTGGCCCCTCTTTGATGGAGGCACGTTTTAATCTCAGACTGTGATCTTCTCTTTTGCATTACCGGTTTGAATTTAGGGTCAACGCTTAGCTTGTGGGAGGTTATTTCTTGCGGGATTCCTATGATATCTAGGTGGGACCAGGAAAACAGTCGATATTGTTACTAAAAATTGAATAAACCATGTCTTAAGTTCGGGGGTCAGCCTCGTTCCCAGATATACCTTGCGATCCGAGAGGTGCTTGATCAAAATGGTCTGCTCCAGTTCTTCGACTGTTGATTTGGTCGCATCCGATTCCTCGGAGGTGATGAAAGTTTGGGGGGCAAAGAATCCTTCCTCATCGTCATTGAGGGTCTGCATGTTTCACTCCTCGTCCATGATCATGAATGTGGGGGTTACTGTCTCATGGTGGACCGCAAACATTTCTTTGGCTACCCGCTGTTCTCCATGTATGGTCGTGATGCCATCCCTAGTGGGAAACTATATCACCTGGTGCAAGTTTGATGGCACTGCCCACATGTTGTTTATACAAGGCCTGCCGAGTAAGTCATTGTATCTCATGTCGCCATCGATGACCTGGAACTCAATATTCTGGTATGCGATTCTAAACTATTGTCTTGTATTCTCTCACAAATGGTGAGGACATGCACGACCCGGGACGATCAGGCTTCCGCACCCCCTCCTGCAGTAGCTAGGGGTAGGGGACGGGGCATGGGTCGTGGACGTGCGGGGGGTACAGCCAGAGCACCTGCACGAGCAGCTGAGGTGCCACCAGCAGACCCAGTCAGGAATCAGGCACTAGAGACGCCCACAACCACCATTACTCTAGTTGTTCAGGAGGCATTGGCGAAGTTTATGAGTATGCATACCATGCTGTCGTAGGCAGGGTTGCTTCCACCTCCTGCAGCTATGTGCCAGTAAAGGAGCAGAGGGTGCACCTGGGGCTGAATCTAGATATTATTCCTGTCCATCCTACAGTGTCGGTTCAGCCCGAGGATGGGGCACATGCTTCTGTGGATGAGCACCGTAGATCAGAGCGGTTCAAGAAGTATGACCCTCATATTTTCAGTGGACTAGCTACAGACGATGCTTTGGGGTTTTTGGAGGTTTTTCACCGCATTTTTCGCACCATGGGTATACATCTTCGAGTGGTGTTTCCTTTGCAGCTTTCCCGCTTCGGGGAGCCGCCTATAACTGATGGTGCACATTTGAGCTAGACAGTCCGGATGAAGCTTCCTCCCTGACTTGGACCCAGTTTTCAGATATGTTTCAGAGGGAGTTTGTTGCCCAGAGCCTCCAAGATGCATGGAGTGTGGAGTTTGAGTATGCCATTTGTTATACTAGGTTGGCAGGCATGAGCCTGCTTTGGTGGCTACCGTTCGTGAGAGGGTTCGTAGGTTTATAGAGGGTCTTATTCCTTCTATCAGGTCTGGCATGGCGCAAGAGTTGGAGATGGATAAACCCTATCAGCAGGTGGTGAGTATAGCTAGGAGGATAGAGGGTATGTATGCCAGAGAGAGGGAGGAGAGGGAGGCCAAGAGGTCTCGAGAGTCTGGTCATTTCTCTGGTACCCGCACTTCAGGAGCAGGACGTCATGGTAGGGGATATACGGGTCGCCCAGCTTACTCAGCACTTCCTTCATCCAGCAATACTCTAGCTCCTCCCAGATTTCAGGAGCCTTATTATGCACCTCCGATTCTAGCGCACCTCCTGCGCAGGGTATCTTCAGAGGTCAGTCTAGCAGGGGTAGATCCAGTTAGTGACACCCATCGCTCCCTCCTAGAGCTTGTTATGAGTGCGGGGATACTCGCCACTTGGTTAGAGAGTGCCTTAGATGTGGGAGAGGTGTGCCTTCTCAAAAAAAACTCTACAACCTCAACATGTGTCATAGGGTCAGCAGGCTATTGTTCTAGCTCCAGCTGCCACCCCACCTGCCCAGCCAGCTAGAGGCAGGGATCGGGGAGATAGAGGTCATCCTCGAGGTAGAGGCCGAGCCAGATTTTATGCCATTCCAGATCGTGTCGAGGCTGCCGCCTCTGATTCTTTATCACATGTATTATTTTGGTTAGTCACAGAGAGGCATCAGTTCTACTCTATCCAGGCTCTATTTATTCTTATGTGTCATCTTATTTTGCTCCGCATTTGGGTACCGTCTTAGAGAACTTATGCTCTCCTATTTATGTGTCTACTCCTGTATGATATTTCTGTGTTATGGACCGCATATATCGGTCGTGTTTGGTTATTATTCGTGGTTTTGAGACCAGGTCAGATCTTTTACTACTTGATATGGTCGATTTTGATATTTTCTTGGGCATGGACTGGTTGTCGCCCCATTATGCTATTCTTGATTGTCACACTAAGACCGTGACGCTGGCTATGCAAGGTATTCCTCATATTGAGTGGAATGGTACTTTTGATCACACTCCCAGTAGAGTCATATCATTTCTTAAAGCTCAACGTAGGGTTGAGAAGGGGTGCGCCGCGTATTCTGCCCATGTGAGAGATGTCAGTGCTGATACCCCTACTGTTGTCTCTGGTCCAGTAGTACGGTATTTGCCCCGATGTGTTCCCAACTGATCTTTCGGGCATGCCACCCGATCGGGACATTGATTTTGGTATTGATTTGATGTCGGGCACTTAGCCGTATCTATTCCTCCTTACTGTGTGGCTCCTCTTGAGTTGAAGGAGTTGAAGGATCCGTTACAGGAATTGCTTGATAAGGTCTTTATTCGACCCAGTGTTTCACCATGGGGTGCTCCTGTCTTGTTTTGTAAAGAAAAAGGATTGATCTATGCGCATGTGTATCAATTATCGTCAGTTGAACAAAGTTACAGTGAAGAACTGATATCCTTTGCCTCGTATTGATTATCTATTTGACTAGCTTCAGGGCGCACATGTGTTTTCCAAGATTGATTTGCGCTCAGGTTATCACCAGCTAAAGATTCAGGAGCCGGATATCTCGAAGAGTGCTTTTAGGACTCGGTGTTGGTCATTATGAGTTCCTTGTCATGTCATTTGGGCTGACCAATGCCCCAGTAGCTTTTATGCATTTGATGCACAGTGTATTCAGGCCCTATCTCGACTTATTTGTCATTGTTATCATAGATGATATTCTAGTATACTCCCGGAGCCCTGAAGATTATGAGCAGCACCTGAGGAGAGTGCTTCAGACCCTGAGAGAAAAGAAATTATATGCTAAGTTTTCAAAATGTGAGTTTTGGTTGAGTTCTGTGGCATTTCTATGCCATGTGATATCGAGTGAGGGCATTCGGGTGGACCCGAAGAAGGTGGAGGCCGTGCAGAGTTGGCACAGGCCCTCCTCAGCTGTAGAGATCCGCAGCTTCCTTGGCCTGGCGGGGTATTACCATCAATTTGTGGAGGGGTTCTCGTCGATTGCAGCCCCTATGACTAGAATGACCCAGAAGGGTTCTCCTTTTAAGTGGTCGGATGAGTGTGAGGCGAGCTTCCAAAAGCTCAAGACGGCTTTGAATTCAGCCCCTATTCTGATTTTGCCTACTGGTTCGAGGTCCTATACGGTATATGAATGAACCAAAATGTCAAGACGGCTTTGACTTTGCTTTCTCGGTCTTCATTATTTGATCGTATCAGGGAGCGATAGTATGATTACCCTAATTTGCTTGTCCTCAGGGGCACAGTTCATCATGGCGATGCTAAGAATGTGACTACTGGAGATGACGGGGTGTTGAGGATACAGGGGCGGATCTGTGTGCCCGATGTTGATAATATTGGGGAGTTGATATTGACTAAGGCCCATAGCTCACGGTACTCCATCCACCTGGGTGCCGTGAAGATGTATCATGATCTGAGGCAGCATTATTAGTGGAGGCGGATGAAGAAGGACATAGTGGAGTTTGTAGCTAGATGTCTCAGCTATCAGCGGGTGAAGGCTGAGCATCAGAGACCGGGAGGGTTACTCCAGCAGATGGTGATTCCGGAGTGGAAATGGGAGAATATCACTATGGATTTTGTGAGTGATCTCCCTCTGACGGCGAGGAAGTTTGGTTCTATTTGGGTTGTTGTGGACCGGCTGACCAAGTCAACCCATTTTATTCCAGTGTGCACCTCTTACTCAACGGCGCAGTTAGCAGGGATTTATATCAGGGAGATTGTCCGTCTGCATGGCATTTTAGTTTCTATCATCTCAGACATGGGTTCAGTGTTTACATCACGGTTTTGGAGAGCCCTACAGTATGAGTTGGGTACCAGAGTGACCATGAGTACAGCCTTTCACCCTCAGACGGACGGACAGTCTGAGCGCACTATTCAGATTCTTGAGGTATGCTCCGTGCGTTCGCGATTGAGTTTAGAGTGTCTTGGGATCAGTTCTTGCCATTGGTTGAGTTTGCATACAACAACAGTCACCAGTCCAGTATTCATATGGTGCCTTATGAGGTCATATATAGTAGAAGATGCATATCCCGGGTGGGTTGGTTCTAGCCGGGCGAGGCCAGGTTATTGGGCACTGATTTGGTTTAGGATGCGGTTGAGAAGGATAAGGTGATTCAGGATAGGCTCTGTGCGGCACAGTCCAGACATAAGCGTTATGCGGACCAGAAGTTTTGTTATGTTTCCTTTATGGTTGGTGAGTGGGTTTTGCTTCGGGGCTCGCCTATGAGAGGCATCATGAGGTTTGGAAAAAAAGGAAAGTTTAGCCCGAGGTTCATTGGTCCATTTGAGATTTTGAAACAGGTTGGGAAGGTTGCCTATGAGCTTCCTTTACCTCCCATTTTGTCCGGGGTTCATCTAGTGTTTCATGTTTCGATGCTTGAGAGGTACATGGTGACCCGTCTCACGTGTTGGAGTTCACATTAGTCCAGTTGGACAATGACTTGTCCTGTGTTGAGTAACCAGTGGCAATATTGGATAGGCAGGTTCCAAAACTCAGGTCAAAGGACATAGCTTCAATAAAGGTTCAGTGGCGGGGTCAGCCGGCCAAGGAGGCAACTTGGGAGACCGATCGTGATATGCGCAGCCGATACCCTCATCTTTTTGCTACTTCAAGTATGCTCTCTATGCTCGTTTGAGGACGAACGAATGTTTAAGTGTAGGAGGATATGACGACCTGGTCGGTCATCTTTTGAAATTATGCCCCGTACCCCCATTAACCGCTTCCTATAATCCATTTCTGCTATTTTGGTTTGCCGGGATGTTCGGTAATAGAATTCAGAGTGTTTTGGGACACTTAATCCCTATATGAGAGCTTAAGTGTTGGAAAATGGTCCGTAATCAAAACAGTATCAAGGTGACCTTGGAGTGGAAAATTGATGGTTCTGATAACTCCGTTAGGTGATTTCGGGGTTGGGAGCGTGTTCAGAATATATTTTGGATGCCCGTAGCTCATTTAGACTATAAATACCGCAAGTTAGAATTTTGAAGTTTTTGGTCTGACAGTGAATTTTTTATCCGAGGGTTGGAATGGGATTTCGGAAGTTGCTGTAGCACCGTTATGTCATTTGGGACGTGCATGCAAAATTTTAGGCCAATCGGACATGTTATGGTTAGGTTTTGAATCGAAAGCGAGTTTAGTTAAGTTTTGAAGTTTTTATGTTGAAATCATTGATTATTCAAGCTTTCGACGTTTTTTTAGGTTGATTAAGGACTGGTACAAGCTCGAATGAGGTTATGGGATATGTCTGTAGGTTTGGTTGAGGTCCGGGGGCCTCGGATGTGTTTCGGATGCCCAACGGGGCATTTTGTGTTGTAAAAGCATAGAAGATTTTCTGCTATAGATGTTGCAGAACTTCCTTCTCTGCGATCGCTTGATCTCCAATGCGATCGTTTAGTGAAAATTGTGGAGGGACATTTTTCCTTCTATGCGATCAAAGGTCCTTCAATGCGATCGCGTAACTCTACCCTCTCCTTCTATGCGATCGCATTCATCCTTCCGTGTTCACACTGAACAAGTGTAGCCGGTGACTCTGGGGTCCACTTCCTCTATGGGATCGCTGGGGTCCTTACACGATCGCTAGGTCTGTTTTCTTCTACTCAGCGATCGCAGGACCTGCCCTGCGTTCGCATAGGCCAAACTTCGGGGCCTTCACTTTTACTCTACGCGATTGCATCTCCCTTCATGCGATCGCATTAAACAAAGTATCAGAACAGTTATAAACTTTTCACAAATGAGGTTTCTTCCATTTTCATCAAACTCAAGCTAGAGAGCTCGGTTTTGGGAGATTTTTCAAGGGATTTTCATAGGCAAACATAGGATAACGTTTCCTTACTCCTTTATGATTATTACCCGCTAATCTAATCTCGAATTCAAGTTCCTAGAGCTAACTTTGCTGATTTGAAGGGGCATTTGACCTCCGATTTGGGAGATTTTTATATGGTTAGACTCGTGAGAGTACGAGGTTTCTGAAAATGTAAAACTTATTCGATTTCGAGATGTTTTCCTAGGGTCATTTTGGTCATTTCACCTATTTTCGCGCCTTAGCTTTAATTTTAACAGTGTAATTAGTTACTTGCGATATTATTTACAATATGTAACTTGTTTGTATAGAATTGGGCCACTCGGAGTCGGATACTCATGACAAGGGCATTGTTTCTTAGTGGTTTTGTACCGATTCAAGCTAAGTGGCTTGTCTAACCTTTTGTGGGGGACCTCTCCCCTTAGGATATTTTTGTCAATGTTTAAAAGCCTGGTGCGGGAAATGACGGGCGTGTACAGGTGCTAGTTGTTTTAAATTCACCTTACTTGACTTATTTAGACTGTGTTTTCTTCCATATTTAATTGTTAAAAATGAAACTTCCCTTGTTTTGATTTAGGGAAAGCATGTTAGTTACTTATTTGCTCAATTTGACTAAATATCTGTTTTTCCTTGAGAAGCATGCTAGGGGTTTATTTGCCCTATTTGACTAAATTGCCATATTTGTCTTTCTTGCGAAGCATGTTAGATTCTCGACTTTACTTCTTGTTCGCATTTGGATTCCTTTCTGTTAAATATTGATTTGTTGTGGTGTATTTACTTTTGGGACTGCGGGTTCAATTTCTGGAGTTCCTCTGTTAATTGTATAAAGGACTGCGGGTTCAATTCCTAGAGATCCTCTGTTATTGGTATGAAGGAGTGTGGGTTCAATTCCCGGAGATCCTCTGTTAGAGATATGATGGACTACGGGTTCAATTCCCGGGAGATCCTCTGATATTGATATGATGGACTGCGGGTTCAATTCCCGAAATCCTCTGATAGTGGTATAAAGGACTGCTGGTTCAATTCCCGGAGATCCTCTGTTATTGGTATAATGGACTGCGAGTTTAATTCTCGGATATCCTATGTTATTGGTATAAAGGATTGCGGGTTCAATTCCCGTAGATCCTCTATTATTGGTATGAAAGACTGCGGGTTAAATTCCCGGAGATCCTCTGTTAGAGATATGATGGACTACGAGTTCGATTCTCGGGAGATCCTCCGATATTGATATAAATGTACTTCGGGTTCAATTCTCGGAGCTCCATGTTGAGATCATGACTTTTGAGTGATTTGCCTTGTGTTCGTAGTCTGTACTTGTAGCAGTTCTGTTTTTGTTACTGCCTTGTTAGATATTCGGGATTTACTTCATTATCTACAGTTTATTTATTTTCACATTATTTCTTATGTTCGTCTCAGTAGGGCTTCGACCTTCCTCGTCACTACTCCATCGAGGTTAGGCTTGGCACTTACTGAATACCGCTGTGGTGTACTCATGCTACTCTTCTACACACTTTTGTTGTGCAGATTATGGTACTTCTGATCGGACGCGCTATCAGTGAGTTTAGGAGCTATACTTTGAGATTCGAGGTATACATCTGCCGCGTCCGCAGAGCCGAGGATTCTCCTTCTATTCTACCTTTAGTAGTAGTTTCGTTCATGTACTCGTTTCTTGTAGAAACTCCTGGATGTTAGAGCCATATGTTATATTTTACTCTTAGCCTGTGTTGTCCGTGGGTTTCGGGGTTTTGGAGGGTTTACGTTATTAGTTCGAAGTGTATGTGTCAAGCGGCACCCTATACATGTTTATGTTATTCAGTTTTATTTATTGTTTTCAAAAAGATTGTTGAATTTCCGTAATGTCAGGCTTACCTAGTTACGAAGACTGATGCCGTCATGACAGGTTTACGATTGGTGAACTAGGATCGCAACAATGTTAGGCCAAAAGTCTTGAACTATATAATAACAAAGTGTTGGTGTTATTATTAAATAGAAACATTGACATGCGTCCACTGATCTAATACTAGTTGCCAAACGATCTCTGTGAATTAAATAAATAGAAATTGGAAACACCGAGGGTTGTGTAGAAGAAGATTAAATGATGGGACGTACATGTATATATTAATTCAGAAAAAAGTGAGTACGTCTAAAAAGGAGAAAAGGCAAACCAAATTAGATATAGAAAAGAAATAAGAGTGGGAATGTCATGAAACAGAAAAAGCCAAGTGGAGTATATACGACATGCAGGACTTTCCAATAATTGAGCCATAATTACACCTAAAAGTCGCACTTATATTAAAGATATAAAAATTGTTAATTAATTCCCAAATTGTTATCTATCTGTCTCTCTCTTTCTCTCTATATGCAAGAAACATAATGTTGACATGCAATAACGTGTATGTGCATCATCGAAAAGAAGAAAATGTAGTGAGATATGCCTCTTGAAATTTAAAACATGCACAAACCATTTTGATATTATACATGAATAAAGGATTGATATTTTGCAGAGAAGAATTTAAAAGTATTTCCAGCTTGAATTTGCAGCCTAGGGTTTTATAAATTGGTGTGTTGGGAGGAAAAAAAATTGAAAGAACCTTTTTCTTGCGTTGTTTTGATTGTGTATACGGTCAAAATAGAGCTTGTCTTTCTTGTGCAGCTGATCGAGGGAGAGCATGATAAGTCAAGGATCGGCTTCAATTTATATCAAACTGTTGTGCAGGGCTAGGTTGTCAAAGCTCGAGACCGAAATCGACCAATAAATGAGATCGAGATTGGTCAAGATCGGGACCGAATAAGATTGAGATCGAGGGGAACTTACTAGGTCGAATAATGGAAAGACGAAATATCCACAATCGGGCAAGGATTACGGTGCAAATCTCGGCAGGTATCAAGAGGTGGCCGATTAATCAGTCAATCATGGAATTTCTTACTGTATTTAGAATTGTACCAAGAATAGGATTCGCCTACTATATAAAGGTAGTCCGATCATTTGTAAAGGGCATCAGATTAACGTTACAAAAAGCTTTATATTCATTTTCTCTTAAAGCTGTCAATATTTCTGTTACTTTTATCTTGCATAAATTGATCCTCACTTGGTTCTAGGGTGATCAAATTCGAGGGCCAAGGCTACTTGATTCATTTGGTTTGCTTTAATTTCGATTTACAGCCAATTTCAATGTCAATTTATATTTTCTTTCAGTTTGTACCAAGTAAAATCATGTATCCTTGAAACAACAATATATATTTAATTGTTATCCGTTTTTAGGAAACAACTTGCAAGAAAAGATTCAAATTAAAATAGAGGAAGGGGAACCAACTTTTTTGGTTCACTTTCCCCGCAATTATTTTTCTTTATTTTCCAGAGATAGCTATGTATATCATCTGTTTTGCATTTCCATGCATTCCAGTAAGTTTTTGCAACTTTTAATGGATACATTAAACAACCAGCTGGAACTGAATATAATACTGAGAAAGAGCCAGAATGAAAAGGATGACAAAAATGAAAGGGAGACAGGATAAAAAGCTTGCACTACTCTTGCAGAAGCCTATGAATTATTAATGGATTACATTAAAAATAAGTATGACTACATTGTTTGACAAAGACATTGCAATGATTTGAGTTTCTGTTGCTAATGCTAAAAGTGTATGCAATGAAGGCTTATGTTGATCATAGCACTGGATTCAACTAAGATCAATATTGCAGGTGTACTTCTTTCTTATGGGCATTAACTAGAGTTAGGTAACCATGACAAAACAATTTATATATATACCCATAACCCGTCCCAGAGAAGTAAGACCGGTAGCCAATAACTTTAAAAGAAAAGTTCCTCAGAGACGAGTGGTAAGAACCAATACAGACAGGAGATCAATTTAAGATGAGAAAAAATCGATGAAAAAGCATCTTGACCAAAATAAAAGAGTCCAAGAGCCCGTGTGGCTTAGCTGATTTAGTGTAACTGATAAGCATTAGGTGCTAAAAAGTACTTTTAAGTGTTGAAAATAATTTAAAAAGTAAGCAGTTACGTGTTTAGATAAAGTGCTGAAATAAATAATAAATAGTTGAAGAACTAGGTATACGAAGAATTTTGTTTTAAAAAAAAGTATTTTAGAGATAGAATAGTAAATATTTTGGTTACACCTAAAGTGTTTATAAGCTGAAATTTGATATGTTGGGGGAGACCAACTTATGACTTTTGGCTTATTTTTTGCTTATAAGCACTTAACTTTTAAGCACTTTTAATTTTAGCAAACACATATATAAGTCAAAAAGTGCTTATAACCCAATTTGATCAGCTTATAAGCTTAGCCAAGCACCCTCCAACACCTGAAAACCCCAAAGTAGAGTTGGCATTCTTCCTAATTGTTTTTAAAGTGCAAGTGAAATATTGAGTACTTCTGTTCAAACTTTAAAAGCTATAGTAAAGTACCGAACAAAGGAAGTAAACTTCCTTAAAATCATTACTAAGCTATGACCGAATATCACATTAACAAGAAAAAAACGTATTCTAGAGCAATATTACAAAAGGTGGTCGTATATGACGGGGAAAAAATAGTGGAATAAATAGTCACGGCCCAAAATGTAACCGGAACCATTATGGCACCCTACAATATATATTTAAAACTAAACTTCGATAACGATAAGAGATAAGCCTCAAATAGAATAATAACTAAAGTCATAATGATAATACAACTGAAACCACGTCCAAAATCTATGTAACGGTCCGACCGGTTATTTTTGAGCTTCAGCATTTCATTTAGCTATTTGAGGTCTTGATTAGCTTCATATAATGTATCACGATTTGTGTTATGGTTGGTTTCAATGTTCTAGAGATTTGGAATTTGATTTGGAAGAGAAATTCTCATATTTAGAAGCTTTAAGTTGAAGAGTTAACCCATGTTTGACTTTTGTGTAAATAGTCTCGAATGCGTGTTTTAATTATTTCAATAAGTTCGTATGATAATTTTGGAATTAGGCATATGTCCGAATTTGAATTTTGAGTGACATGTCAGCCCGGAGAAGTTGAGGCTGGGTTTTGAACGCAGCTTGGGCTTGGTTGTTTCAGTTGTGAGAGTATGTGCCTTTGAACTTATATGTCCAGTAGTGTCTGTAAGAGTGGGATTAGAGGCTCAGTGAGTGGTTGTATAGCTTTAAAATGAGTAATATATGATGGAGAATGTGTTTAGACGGTTTCGATGCGACAAGAAGAATTTTCCTTAGCATGCAAAGGGAATATGGATGCTTGATTTATTTCTCGATGTGTTGTTAAATCCCAAGCTATGAGTGTTTTGAGGTATTCTTTGAGGCTAAGTAGGTGGATTATCGCATATGGGATAATCTTCGATTGTGTGATCCCTATGATGTTTCTGCGAAGAGTTTACTTTTCACATGGCGGGGTGGGTAGGTGCTTCAATTTGTGTTTGTATTGCTTGAGGAAGTTGGCTTGACTGTTTCGAGAATGAATATGAGGTTAGCAAAATACTTGAAGTATTTTTTATGATTAGTGCTATATGAGTTCATGAAGGTCTTGGATGAATTACAGTACAAGATCATGGCAATTATGGATTAAGGGTACTGTGGCATATTTGATGTTGTGTTCTATGGCTTGGAGCCAAGTAGGGTAGTTGCTATCGATGATCTGATTGTATGGTTATGTGTTATATTAGTTTTGTTTTGAGGCATATTTGTGGATCAGTTGTGACTTAAAGAGGTCGCTTTTGAGGATGGCTTGAGCAATGGAATGGCTAGATTCATGATGTGCCATACTTTATGGGAATAATGGAAATTTGGTAATGAATCGAGTTTGAAATTCGTGGTCGAGGCAGTGTTCATGGAATAGGGATTCACTCAGTTGCTTAGAGATGTGGGTTATTGTCATGACCCAAAACCCGATCAGTTATGATGGAGCCTATCGTGAAATTAGGCCAGCCCTCAACTCAACAATCAACAAGATGATAATAAGTTTGAAAATATTTACGGAAGCTTTTAATAGTTAAAGAACTATTTGAAACATAAGTAATTCCAAGAATAAATATAATCCAACCCAAAACCGGGGTGTCACTGAGTGCATGAGCGGGTAAGAAAAATACATAATCTAACATAATGTCTAAGGGAACAACTGAAATATAACTGGAAAATAAGTTGGAGAGCCAAGACCTGGTAACGACGTGCAGATACCTCAAATATCTCCTAAGTTATAAGCCTCGATCAACCACCCCCACTGGATCCAAAGTTCCTGAATATGCATATGAGGTGCAGGGGGTAACGCAGTGCACCAAATCATTAAGTAACAAGTTCAACCTTTGCACCGATAGGTAGTGACGAACTCAACCTCCTCAAGGGTAACATAAATAATGCACAAAAAAGTAGGTATGCTTTCAATTAAATAAAAGTTCGAACAGTAAAACAAATGAAGTATGAACAAGGGAAGAAGTGTAACTCTGCTACAACTACATATCAATGCACATGCTGCATGAAATGCACCATGCTAAGTGCCTCATGTGCCCACAATCTCAAATGATCATCAACTCAGTACTGTATATGGTGCGTACGGCCAAAGGAAGATCCATACCGGAATATACACATCTTTGAAAACAGTCACTCAGTACCGAGAAAGACCATTTCAACCGATGGAGAAGATTTGTCTCCACATAATAACAATAACAACCTCACAACCACTCGGTAGTGCATATGGCTCACAAGGCCCAGGGAATATCGATCGAGGAACATATACACATCATAGACCAATAGTCTCTAGTACTAAGTGACAAGAAAATCCGGCCATCATGTACAAGATCCATCTCCAGATAATAAGTACTTCATAAACTATACATGTCTAGGGAAGATCCATCCCTCAATAATATCAATTGCGCTCACTGGGGATGTAAAGACTTTGAATGGGCTTCTCTTAGCCCAAGTGCTATAACAAGCCAACAAAGGCATTTTCAATATCTCGCTGCAACGTGCGGGCCCGATCCCATATTGTCACTCAAAATAATAAAATTACACTTCAAATCTTGAAATTGGTCAAACCCGAACCGGTCCCACGTCTAGGAATTCGATAAAAGTCATATCGGTAGAATTCTTATCCTTCCACGAATTCATACATACCAATAACATCAAAATTGGAACTCAAATGGCCCATCAAATCCTCAATTTACACTCTCCAATTCCAAGCCCTAACTTTTAAATTTTTTCATGTCACGCCCGGAACCTAGGGGCAAAACCGGAACCCAGTGCCTCACCTATCCTTGCATACCAACTTGAAACTAAGGGACTCTGAACATATGATGTCATACTTTGGACATGGGCCACATTGCAAGATACCTGCGCATGCTGACTAAATATCAATATAAAACTGGGCCGGCAATGCCGGCAAAATTATTACAGCTGACGAACCAACCAAATAAACATACAAGGCTTGCAAGCCCAACATATTGCACTAACTGACATGATATGTCTACAAGCCTCTACTGATGAATATACTATGATCGGAACAGCTTCGCAACCTATTCATAACATATATACATATATATACATGATATACATAAGGCTCTAGAACCGGCAACTCTGAAAGGAATGGAGCGTACCGATTAAGTTGAACTCGGCAACACTTAATGAGAAGGCCTACCCGTCTGTCTGAACTTGCACGCATGAAATGCACGCACCTAGAAAAGGGATGTCAGTACAAAATAATGTACTGCATATGTAAGGCAATATACTAAAAGCTAAAACTGAGCTGATATAATCAGTTTGACGAGCCTTCATCGTGGACGAGATTAGCATTCAGTGAAGGATCGGTAAGACTCCATATCATTCGGAATGCAGCTAAGTCTATGAGTAGTATGTCAGATTTTTGCTACAGACTTATGTGTAGGTCGGTACCCTATCCCATTCTATGCAAAATAATCTTAGAGGCTTTGTAGACATATGTTTACTATGTACAATATGTCAGAGGCCTTGTTGGCCCATATGTTTTCATGTTTTATAAACGTGGGTTCATTGATATAACATTGCCCACTTACAACTTCACAGTACGAGTTGTGGCCATGCTGGCCCATGATAGTTATAAAATTGAATGACTGAGATATAGTGTGATTTGCTCGGTCCAGTATGACACCGGGTGTCGGCCACGCCTCCCCGTGTTCGGAGCGTGGCACATATACACGCAACCTGATCCCACCATTTCATCATTTATCAATGTCAAGTATCACATATACAATCCGTTATGGTGCCGAACCCGATCTCACCATATCATCCATAATCTTCAAAATCCATCATTATTCCTCTATTTCAATCCATTATTTCTATTGCAGCGTGCAACCCGCTGCACAACAATTTTAATTAATATAAAAACTTCGATAGCTCAAATAACAAGAATTTCTACATTAAGAGAGTAAAGATACAACGCAATAAAGGATCGCATAATAATCAAAGAATCTCTAATAATTCAAAATTTCAACTTTACAAGTTTATCGGTATCTAACAAACTAAACAAACTCACATAAAAGAAACTCATCATAGAATGCAACAAATAACACAAAACCAATAGGACAAGTAAAACATGTGATAATCAAGATGTACAAGTAAAACAATTTAAGGCGAGTAGTAAATAAGCATGGAATCACGGAAAGGACGAACAATTTATTACGAGAATAACTAAATGACAAATAACAATTATGGCACAGAATTCAAATAAAGTATATTATGATTAAGGAACGGAACAAGATAATTCATGAAATAACAAAAAACATGGAAACAGGCATCTTGACGGCGTATATACACTTGTCACCTCGCATATATGTCGTTTTCTCACATAATCCACACAACTCATAGTTCAAAACTTTCTAATTCCCTTAATTGAAGGTTAAATACAACACTTACCTCACTCCACAGTGAATTCAAAGCTCAACTGTGTCCTTTCCTCTAGAATTAGCCCCAAACCAATCAAATCTAACCAAATATAGTCCAAACAATTCAAAATAAGCTTTTAGAAACTACCCACGTGTGAAAAAAATTCAATCTTCATTGGTTTTGAAAAAATTCAATAAAATTCAACCTCGGTCCCGCTTGGTCAAAACTCGAGATTCAAACCAAAACTAAATTATACGTTCACCCCCGAGTCTGGTTTTGTGATTAGTTTCGAAATCCGACCTCAATTTGAAGTTTAAATCTCAATTTCTTAAAGTCTCCAATTTCTACCTTTGTCCCTTATTTTTACCATGGGAAATCATAGATTAAAGGTTAAAATTAATGGGTGTTTATGGAAATGGGAAAAAATAAGTTAAAATCAACTAACCTATGAAGTTGGGATGAAACTTCTCTTCAAAATGGCCTCTAGGCCAAGCTCCAACTTGAAAATGGTAAAAAATGGGTTGAATCATGACATTGAGATATTTGAATCACTAAGCGTCAGGCCTTTTTCACGTTCATGAAGAGTTTGATGACTAGCACAAAATACAATACAAAATTATTGCTCGCTAGTCAAAGATAGTATAGTTTAATTATCGTCTCTACAGGGATTGGATTTAAATAATGTTCGAATAATCTCAGTTGATTAAAACCTGAATTGATGACTATTACTATGATTAACTACTAAAAATTAAACATATAACATTTGATCACAAAAGATAGCAGTTGAGCAATGAAGAAATGTCAATGAGAGAAATAAGGGTATTTGACTAGATAGGACCAAGATAATTGACTCGTGATCCGCTTCTTGATTTAATTCACTATGTAATTTTGTTAATTCTCAAGAATTCAATAGCTAATCATATTACACTTGATGTCAATGTTCCTTTTTCGATTAAACGTTAATTTTAGTAATTAATCCAATTGAATGTCACGACCTAAAAATCCCTCCTAAGGAGCCGTGATACCACCAGTCTCTAAACTAGGTAAGCCTAACATAAAGTAAAATAACATTGATGCTCACTAACTTTAAGTTAACCGACTCTCAATAAATCAAAATTTCTAAAACCTGTGGTACAAGTCACAAGCCTATCTAAGAGTAGTTCCACAAAATAATACATCACTACCCCGAAACAAAGGAGAATGGAAGTCAATACAAATGAAGGTGGCTCTGAGACCTGCGAACGCTGTAGCAGGTTTACCATGAGTCTCCACCACGACGACCCGCATAGCTACTATCAATCCATATGGATCTGTACAAAAAAATATACAGAAGTATAGTATGAGCACACTGTGGTGGTACCTAGTAAGTATCAAGACTAACCTCGGTAGGGTAGTGATGAGGAACAGTCAGGACACCTACTGTTCAAACGAAATGAACGAGATATAATAATAAAACATCAATATAAAGATAACAAAGTGATATCAACCGTGGAGAGAAAATCCAAGTGCAAACCGTATAATCAATTAAGGGAGAACACGGATTAGTAACAAACAGAAACCAAGTAAACCAGATAACCTAAGCAATTCGACACTGGCATAAAAGAGATGGAGAAAAGTAAGAATTTATCCAATTAAAGAAAACAATGTCAACTCAATCAATCACATCATGTTTAATACACCATCTCGACCATCTCAATCCTCGATTTCTCATATCATAATCTTAACCTTCAAGCTTTCAACACATATGGCACCTCGTGCCATATATTTTCCTTCTAACTCTTAACAACAAAATTCGCATGATATACTATAGAAAATGTCCTCACAAATTCACTTAAGATGTTCGAGAAGTCCTATTTACATGATATAAATTAAATTTCAATTTCTAAATAAGTTTGGAAAATCAGCGAGAAAATATGAAGTTATTTTTAAAAAGCATACGAGTAATAAAGTACCCCCTTCAATTTAACATACAACATCAGAAGAATTATTACCTTTAATAGGGGACTTGATAACTTAAAACTTAGTAGAAATTCTTTTTAAAGAAAATACACCCTCAGACAGTTTAAGGGGATATAGTTGAGAAACTAATTGAATTAAGGATGCAACAATTATTCAAGTTTGAAGTATTGGAAAATATAAATAAATATACATAATACGGAAAGGTATTAAAAATATTGTGGATTCTAACACAAACGATCACAACAATAAAGGGATTAAACAATTTAAATGTTTGAATTGATAACAACAAATATGCACAGCAGCACAAAGTGCACGGCATCACCCATCGTGCTTTTACTCTCGCTCTCACCATATGAATCAATACACTTTTATTCTTTCTTTTTTCGGCACGCAACCCAATCCAAAGCATATAACATTATTGCAGCGTGCAACCCAATCCAAATCATATAATGATGTTGCAGCATGCAACCCGATCCATGTAATATTGTTGCCACATGTAACCCGATCCATATAATATTATTGCGCCGTGCAACTCGATCCCAATATACAAATCAACACAAATCACAAAAGAATTTCGGCAAAGGAATAATAAGGAAACAACAATATCCCGGCAAGGGAGTCAACAACAAGAATAAACACGTCCCGGAATGGGAACCAACAATAAGAATTAAATATGTCCAGGCAAGGGAATCAGCTATAACCAAACTTGTACCAACAATTAACTTCACAATAAAACCTCAACTACACAATAATACATAATAAGCATGTGATTACTACACAGGCGAGCACAACAATTGGACATGTACCCTCTTTGCACGAAGTCATAAAGGAACTCACAACCAAGAAGTATCAAAATAGTAAGGAAGGCAATCACTTCAATTAGGTCAAATTAGGGTCAATGTAACACGTAACAATTAGAGGAAAACTAACAACGTCACATCGAGCATATATAGGCAATTTAAGCAACCAGGAAACCCAATCATAACATGATACTTTCCACATAAAGACCTAAGAACCCTAGAGGCAAATTTCCTACAAATAAGTCCGAGCACACACTCGTCATTTCGCATGCATGAACTGCAATTTGCATAGAAGACTCAATTCCTAAGTGGAAATCCCCCACACAAGGTTATGCAAGATACTTACCTCGCTTTACAACCAATTCAAAATTCAAACAAGCCCTTGCCTCATGAATTCTTGCCCGAAATTCTCAAATCTAGTCATAAACAATTCAAAATACTCATAACAAATCGTATGAACTAATTCCATATGAATTTACTTATTTTCCGAATTAAAATTCGAAATATAGCTCAAAATTTCCCATGGGGCCCACATCTCGGAATACGACAAATCTCATAAAATTGGACAATCCTTTCCGATACGAGTTCAACCATACAAAAATTATCGAATTTGTATGTCAAATGGACCTTCAAATCCTAAATTTTCTTTTTTTGGAAAGTTTTACAAAACTACAATTTCTTTAAACGATGAATATTAATATAGATTTATGAAATGTAATCACTTTTAGATATAGAACACTTATCCAAGTCGAACTCATGAAAAAACCCTTTGAAATCGCCCAAATACAAACTTGAATGACCAAAAATGGAAGAAATTTCTGACCCTTTTAGTTTTTACACTTGCCAGGGGTATTAAAGGGATTTTACGTGCCTTTCCGCGCTCCTGTCGCGCTCACAAGCAGAAAACCTTTGATTCGGTAGGGTAGCAGCGCAGCCGCGCGCCTGGGCATGCTTATGATACAGTCCGATAAAATGGTCATAACTCTTTGTATACACCTCCAAATGACAAACGGTTTGATGCACTGAAAACTAGACCCATAGAGATTTAAATTGATATGTTGTGCATCACACAAATCCTTATATATGTGTATATATTCTTGTCCAAAGTGAGATTTTGTGCGTACTCATTTGCAACTTTAGTATATTATGAGTTTTTCAAACTTGGCTTAGACTTAGAACTTTCCCTAGACCCCATATATCTTATTGTATGCCTCATACACTTGCTATCATCTCAAATTGGTATTCATAATGGTAATATACCTCTTCTCCATATAAAATAGTATAATTAGAACACGTCACTTTCTTATTTCGTCAAAATGCACCGAATTGTCCTATGGACTTCCAAATCCAAATTCGGACACACGTCTAAGTCCTAAATCACCATATGAATATATTGGTCGTTAAAATTCTAACTTAGGGTCTTTTTCTCAAAAGTCAACTCTTTCCATTTGCGTTAAAAAATACGATTTTGATTTTCTTTAAATTTAACGCTGAATCTTATGAAAAATCAAACTTTACCATACATGCAGGTCATAATGCGTATTACGAAGCTCCTCGAAGTATTACGCCATTCAACAAGACATTAATTCATAAAACGATGGGTCGGGTCATTACATTCTCCATCTCTTAAACAAACATTCGTTCTCGACAATACTAAGAATTATTCCAAGATTGCCAAATTGATGATTTTACTTTTACACATATACTCTTGGTTGAATCGCATTCGACACAAGCCCGAAAACACCATCTCAGTTGAGATTATTTCCTTTATCCATATTTGTAACTTTAAGAGCAAATTTCTTACTCTCCAAACGTTTTCAAAATGGTCCAATTTTTCACATCAATACACGGTATCAGTCTCATGTCAACATACATCAACTTTTAATAGCGCTTAAATACTTAAAAAATTTCCGCGGGATGTTACATTCTCCCCCACTTTGGTTCATTCATCCCCACCTACACAACATACCTTATCTCTTTCTCCGCACATCTCAATGTCCTAAATTTTTCTAACTCCCAAATCTTTCAAATCTTTCGGCAGAGTCTCCCCTGTAATTGGGTCTATCCACCTGTCAGAGTAACACCAAAATAACTCCTAACAACACATCCACAACCCAACAAGGCACTAGAATGTATATATCAATCACACTAATCTCTGCATTACAAGCACAGTATTATCATAATGATATCTTGACATGAAATGCAGCATATGTATGTGTCACGACCCTAGTTCACCATCCGTGAACATTCCATGACGGCACCCGGTCATCGTGACCAGGTAAGCATGACAGTGCGGAAACATCATAATTTAAAAAAATAATTAACTAAACTAGATAACTTGAGGAAAATTGTATATAAGTGCCGCCTGGTAAATCCAATCCAACATTTACAAAACTAAGGAAAATCCCAAAATTCGGAAACTCATGGGCAACACAGGCAATAGAAATGTATAAAAACGGCTTTGAACTCCCGAAAGTCTAACAATAGAAAGAAAAGAAAGCTAAGATCTAAAGATAGAGTAGAGAGGGAGACTCTTCGGTCTGCGGACACAGTACATCTACCTTGAAGTCTCTGTAGTCCTCAAGCCACACTGGTAGTGTGCCTGGGTAGATGTACCTTGATATGCACATGAAAAACAAGCGCAGATATGGCGTGAGTACACCATAATGGTACTCAGTAAGAGCCAAGCCTAACCTCATTCAGGTAGTGAGAAGGAAGGTCAGGGCCCTACTGAGATAAACAAAATAAATAAGAAGATAACGGAAATAGTTTAAATAAAGTCTGTTGCGAGAATCTAAACTAGATAAATACGAAAATAGTAACTGAGAACAAAGGCAACAATACAAGGAATACTATTATAAACAAGCACTAGTAGCCGAGGATCTCTCTGTATCCCGAGGAACTCTTGGTATCCTCATCATACACACAAGGGATCTCTTGGTATCCTCATCATATACACTGGGGATCTCTTGGTATCCCAAGGATCTCTTGGTATCCTCAATAAGTAAGCCAGTGATCTCTTGGTATACCAATACATATAAATAAATGTGCTAGGGATCTCTTGGTATCCCGCACTCTCAATCCAAAACATACCGGTACATGGGGATCCCCCGAGAAACCGTCCCGTAGTCCCAAATTAAACACACAACAACAACTCATATTCTAACAATAATTGCTAAATCCAAACAAGTAATGTTACATACTACCCCAAAATGCTCCACAGAGTGAAAATAATATAGTTAATCAATTTAATCAAGTAGTTCGGCTAAACATGTTTCTCTAAGCTAGCACAGGTTGAACTAACAGTCTAAAATGAGCAAGAAATCAGGAATCTCAATTTAAATATTTCAAGTAGACACGGATTTACAACAATTAGCTCAATTATGCGCTCGTCACATCACGTACGAGGTATTCAAATACAAGGAATCGTGTCCTAAGGGGAAAGGTACCACACACAAGGTTAGGCAAGCCACTTACCTCGAACCGGTATAAAATCAACTGAGAAACCACGACTTTTCCACGAGTGTCCGACTTTGAATGGCCCAAATCTATTCAATCCAATTGCATAACATAAATAACATTGCAAACAACTGAAAACACTATTCAAATTAGAGCTAAGGCTCAAATTAGGTAAAATGACAAAAATGCCCCTTAGTCAACGTCTCAGGAATCGAATGGTTTATACATTTTCAGAAATGTTGTACTCTCACGAGTCTAACAATATAAATTTTTTCCAAATCGGAGGTCAAATGCTCCCTCAAAACTCAATAGTGTAGCCAATGAGGTTTTACCCAAATTATCAAATTTTTGATCCTCAATTCGAATTTTTATGGTGAAATTAACTATATAATGATGAAATATATCTAGAAGGGATCAAAGCAACGTTACCCAGTGATCTTTTCTTCAAAACCCACTTAAAATCGCCTTTACCCAAGCTCTCAATTGATTTTTCTAACTTTGAAACTCAACCCTCGAATTTTCTATATCTGAACAGTCATTTCCGCTTTTAAAGTCCCGCCTCTGCTGAACGAGGGTCACTTCTACAGATTTCATTAGTTGGACAGAGTTCGTTTTGCGGACATACAACCATTTCTACGGTCCCGCATAAGCAGAAAAGGGGCCGCTTCTGTGGTTTCCTGATAAAATGGCAGACTCGCTTCCGCGATGGACAAGCTGCTTCTACGGTTCCCAAGCCGCAGAAGTGAAAATACCAGAAGATAAAAAGATCAGCTGCCGCACACTTCAGGCCTCAACCAAAAGCGCCAATAACCCCTAATTCTTATTCAAACATGTACAAATCCTTAAAACACCTAAACAACACCGGAAACTTGATTTAATCAATGGTTCAAGCCTAAGAACTTCTAGTTTTTTCCAAATACACTTTCGATCAAAAACATATCCAAATCACGTCCAAGTGACTTGAAATTTTGCACACGCATCCCAAATAACACGACAAAGCTACTTCAACTTCCAAAATTCCATTCTGACCCTCGGATCAAAAATTCACTGTCGTATCGGAAACTTTAAAAATTCAAACTTCGGCATTTCAAGCCTAAATGAGATACGGGCTCCCAAAATACACTTCGAACATGCTCTTAACCCCCAAAATCACCCAACAGAGCTAACGAAACCATCGGTTTTCCATTCCAAGGTTGTCTTCACACTGTTCTGACTACGGACCACTTTCCAACACTTAAGCTCTCATTTAGGGACTAAGTGCCCCAAAACACTCAGAATCCTAATATCGAACGTCCCGACAAACAAAAATATTAAAAATAAAATTAGGGGAAGCAATAAATGGGGGATCGGGGCATAAATTCCAAAAATGACTGGCCGGGTTGCTACATCCTCCTACACTTAAACATTTGTTCGTCCTCGAACGAGTATAAGCAACATACCTGAAGTAGTGAAAAGATAAGGGTATCGGCTGTGCATATCCCGCTCGATCTCCCAAGTCGCCTCCTTGATCGGCTGACCTCGCCACTGAACCTTTACTGAAGCGATGTTCTTTGACCTTAACTTTCTATCTGCCTGTCCAATATAGCCATTGGCTCCTCAACATAGGATAAATCCTTGTCCAACTTACCTAAGCTGAAGTCCAACACGTGCGACGGGTCACCGTGATATCTCCGTAGCATTTAGACATGAAATACCGGGTGAAATCCTGCCAGGCTGGGAGGTAAGGCAAGCTCATAAGCCACCTCCCCAACTCGCCTCAAAATCTCAAAAGGGCCAATAAATCTCGGGCTTAACTTCCCTTTGTTTCCAAACCTCTTGGCGCCTTTCATAGGCGAAACCCGAAGTAGAACCTGCTCACCAACCATAAAGGTAATGTCACGAACCTTCCGGTTTGCATAACTCTTCTGTCTGGACCGGGGTGTACGGAGTCTGTCCTGAATCACCTTAACCTTCTCTACCGCATCCTTGACCAAATCAGTGCCCAATAGCCTGGCCCCACCCTGCTCACACCAACCCACCTGGGATCTACATCTCCTAACATATAAAGCCTCATACGGTGCCATATTAAGGCTTTACTGATAGTTGTTGTTGTAGGCAAACTCCGCCGAGGCAAGTACTGATCCCAAAACCCTCAAAACTCAATCACGCACGCGCGGAGCTATCCTCAAGAATCTGAATGGTGCGCTCGGACTGTCCGTCCATCTCTGGTGAAATGATGTGCTCATCGTCACCTGAGTACCCAATTCTCGTTGAACGGATCTCCAGACCGCGACATAAACTGAGTACCTCTGTCCGAAATGATAGAAACTGGAATGTCATGCAGAAGGACAATCTCCCTAATATAAATCTCTGCCAAACGCTTTGATGAACAAGTAGTACACACAGGAATGAAGTGAGTGGACTTGGTCAGTCGATCCACGATCACCTAAATGGCATCAAATTTCCTCGCAGTCCGAAGGAGACAAACTATGAAATCTATGGTGATCCTCTACCATTTCCACCCCGAAATCTCCATTTGCTGAAGTAATCCTCTCGGCCTCTGGTGCTCAGCCTTCACATGCTAACAGTTGAGGCATCTAGCTACAAATTCCTCTATGTACTTCTTCATCTGCCTCCACCAGTAGTGCTGCCTCAAGTCCTGATACATCTTCGGGCACTCGGATGGATGGAGTATCGTGAACTATGAGCCTCTGTCAATATCAACACCCGAATATCATCAACATTGGGTACACAAACCCGACTAGGCATCCTCAAAACCCCGTCATCTCCAATACTCACAACCCTAGCATCTCCATGCTGAACCATGTCCATGAGGACAAGCAAATGAGGGTCCTCATACTGCCGCTCACTGATATAATCGAACAATGAAGACCGAGAAACCACACAGGCTAGAACCTAACTGGGCTCCGAAAGATCCAATCTCATGAATTGGCTGGCTAAGGCTTGAATATCCATCGCCATAGGTCTCTTTGAAGTTGGTAAATATGCCAAACCCCCCAAACTCTCTGCCCAGCAACTCAAGGTATCGGCTACCACATTTGCCTTGCCCGGGTGATAAAGAATAGTAATATCATAATCCTTCAGTAACTCCAACCATCTCCTCTGGTGAAGGTTCATATCTTTTTGCTTGAAAAAGTGATGTAATCTCTGATAACCCGTGTAAATCTCACAAGGCACGCCGTACAAATAATGACGTCAGATCTTCAAGGCATGAACGATAGCAGCTAACTCAAGGTCATGGATAGGGTAGTTCTTTTCATGTATCTTCCGCTGTCTGGACGTGTAGGAAATCACCCTACCAGTTATGCATCAATACAGCTCCAATTCCGACCCGTGAGGCATTGCAATAGACTGTATAGGAACCCAAACCAGTAGGCAATATCATAATTGGGGCTGAAGTCAAAGCTATCTTGAGCTTTTAAAAGCTCTCCTCGCACTCATCTGTCTACTAAAATAGAGCACCCTTCTGGGTCAATCTAGTCATAGGGGCTGCAATCGATGAAACTCCCTCCACAAAACGACGGTAATAACCTGCTAGGCCAAGGAAACTGCAGATCTCTGTAGGTGAGGACGGCTTGGACCAACTCTGCACGGCCTCCACTTTCTTTGGATCCACCCGAATGCCCTCACTAGATACCACGTGGCCTAGCAATGCCACATAACTCAACCAAAACTCACATTTTGATTCTCTCAGAGTCTGAAGCACTACCCTCAGGTGTTGCTCATGATCTTCCTGACTCCGGAAGTATACAAGAATATCATCTATGAAAAAATTGACGAACGAGTCGAGATAGAGACTAAATACACTATGCATCAAATGCATAAAAGTTGTTGGCGCATTGGTCAGCCCAAATGACATAACAAGGAACTCGTAATGACCATACTGAGTCCTGAAAGCAGTCTTCAAGACATCTAGCTCCCGAATCTTCAACTACTGATAAACTGATTGAAAATTAATCTTAGAAAACACAAGTGCGCCCTGAAATTGGTCAAATAGAGCATCGATACAAGGTGAGGGATAATGGTTCTTCACTGTAACCTTGTTCACCTGATGATAATCGATACACATGCGCATAGAACCATCCTTTTTCTTCACAAACAGGACAGGAGCACCCCCCGGTGAAATGCTGAGTTGAATAAAACCCTTATCAAGCAATTCATGTAACTGATCCTTCAACTTCTTCAACTCAGAAGTAGCCATATGGTACGGAGGAATGGAAATGGGCTGAGTGCCCGGCAACAAATCAATACCAAAATCAATGTCTCTATCCAGTGGCATACCCGAAGGATCAGCTGGAAGCACATCTGGATAATCCCGTAAAACAGGGACAGAATCAATAAAAGGGGTAGCAGCACTGATATCTCTCACATATGCTAAATACATGGCACACCCCTTCTCAACCATACGCTGAACTTTAAGAAAAGAATTAACTCTACTGGAAGTGTGATCAAAAGTACCACTCCACTCAATACGCGGAATACCTAGCATAGCCATTATAACAGTATTGTTGTGACAATCAAGAATAGCATGATGGGGCGACAACCAGTCCATGCTCAAAATAATATCAAAGTCAACCGTACCGAGTAACAATAAATCCGCTCTAGTCTTAAAACCATGAATATTAACCAAACACGAAGGATAAACGAGGTCCACAATAAGAGAATCTCCCATGGTAGTCGAAACATAAATAGGAGAGCTCAATGACTCTCGGGATATACCCAAATATGGAGCAAAATAAGAAGACACGTAAGAATAGGTAGTGCCTAGATTGAATAGAACCGATGCCTCTCTGTGACTAACCAATATAATACCCGTAATGATAGAATCGAAGGCAACAACCTCGGTTCGAGTAGAAATATCATAATATCTGGACCGGCCCCAACCTCGAGGGAGATCTCTATCTCCCCAACTCTGCCCCAGGCTGGCTGGGCACACAGGGTAGCAGCTGGAGCTGTGATCATGCCTGAGAACTCTAAGAAGCGTGTTGTGGTTGAGCAGTCTGTGGAGGTGCACTCCTACCAAGTCTATGGCAATCCCTCACCATATGAAGGATTTCACCACACTCAAAACAAGCATTAAGAGGATGTGGTGGATATGACTAGCTGGGGTCAGGTCTGCTAGACTGGCCTCTGTAAGCACCCGGTACAGGAGGCGTGCTAGAAACTGGAGGTGCATAGTAAGGCTCTTGAGGTATAGGCAGAGCTAGAGCACTGTTGGCTGCTAGAAGAGCTGAATGAATGGGATGACCCACAAAACCGCTACCATGTCAACCTGCTTCTGGAGTACGGGCACCAGAGTAGTGGCCCGACTCTCGAGACCACTTGGCCTCTCTCTCCTCTTGTTCCCTAGCGATCATACCCTCGATCCTCCTAACAATGCTCACTACCTGCTAATAAGGAATGGACATCTCCAACTCTCGAGCCATGCTAGATCTGATGGGTGGAATAAGGCCCTCAATGAAAACGACGAACCCTCTCACGGACAGTGGCAATAAAATCTTGTGCATGCCTAGCCAAACTGGTGTAACGGATGGCATACTCTGAAACTGTCACTGTACCTTGGCACAAGTGCTCAAACTCTGCACGGCATGCGTCCTTAAGACTTTGGGAATAAGCTCTCTTAGAAACATGTCCGAAAATCGGGTCCAAGTCACTGAAGCAGCCTCGCCCTGACTGTCTATCTCGTAAGTGCGCCACCAATCATAGGCGGCTCGCTGAAGCTGAAAAGCAGTAAAGGAAACCCCGCTAGACTCTACTATGCCCATAGGGAAAAGAATACGATGGCACTCTTCTAGAAATCCCAAAGCAATCTCCGATTCTGAACCGCTTAATACAGGATACTTATATTTAATAAACCTCTCAAACCTCAGCTGCTCGTCCTCTAATAAAGCTGACCCATCCTCAGGCTGAACTTGCGCCGCAAGCGGTACATGAATAACCTCTGGAACCTACTTCATCTGCACTATCTGCTCAGGAGTGCGGACTGCGGGAGTCTGGGCCCCTCCCCCGACCTAAGACGTGGCTGCAGCGAGGGGAAGCAACCCCGCCTGAGCTAAAATGATGTACATATACATGAACTGAGCTAATGTCTCCTGCAAGGCTGGAGTACTAGTGGTGGTTGTCATGCCAGGTGTCTGAACTCCAGCTAGATCTACTGGTGGTACCTCATCAGTAGCTCGCGCAGGTGCTCTGGATGCACCACGGGCGCGTCCACGTCCTCTGCCCCGGCGCCGGTCTTTGGCGGCTGCAATAGGGGGCGCGGGTGCCTAATCATCCCGAGTAGCACGTGCACCATCTCTGAGAGAATAGAAGACAGAAGCTTAAGAATCGGTGTCAAAATATAGCACGACAAGAAATTCAATTAAGTGTAGATTTTTCCTAAACAGTTACATAGCCTCTCGTAGATAAGTACAAACGTCTACGTGCCGATCAACTAGACTCTAATAAATAGGCATGTGTTCCATGACTCCTATGAACCTAGAGCTCTGATATTAACTCGTCATGACCCTAGTTCATCATCTGTGAACATGTCATGATAGCACCCGATCACCGAGACCAGGTAAGCCTGACAATGCGGAAACATCATAATTAGCGGAATTAATTAATTAAACTAGATAACTAAAGGAAAATTGCATATAAGTGCCGCCTGGCAAATACAATCCAGCATTTACAAAATTAAGCAAAATCCCAAAATTTGGAAACTCATAGGCAACACAAGCTATAGAAATGAATAACAACGGCTTTGAACTCCCGAATGCCTAACAACAAAAAGAAAAGAAAGCTAAAAACTAAGATAGAGTAGAGAGGGAGACTCTTCGGTCTGCGGACACAGCATATCTACCTTGAAGTCTCCGTAGTCCTCCTGCTTCAGTGTGCCTGGGTAGAGGTACCTAGATCTGCACATGAAAAACATGCGCAGAAGAGGAGTGAGTACACCACAACGGTACTCAGTAAGTGCCATGCTTAACCTCGGTCGGGTAGTGACGAGGAAGGTCAGGTCCCTACTAAGATGAACAAAATAAATAATAAGATAACGGAAACAATATAAATAAAGTCTACATCACAAATCAAAACCAGATAAATACGGAAACAGTAATAGAGAACAAAGGCAACAATAGATGGAATACTATTCTAAACAAGGAATAGTAGCTGGGGATCTCTTGGTATCCCGAGGATCTCTTGGCATCCTCATCATACACACGAGGGATCTCTTGGTATCCTGAGGATCTCTTGGTATCCTCATCATATACGTTGGGGATCTCTTGGTATCCCAAGGATCTCTTAGTATCCTCAATAAGTAAGTCGGGGATCTCTTGGTATCCCAATACATGAAAATACATGTGTTAGGATCTCTTGGTATCCCACACTCTCAATCCAGAACATGCCAGGACATGGGGATCTCCCGGAAACCGTCCCTTAGTCCCAAATTAAACACACAACATCAACTCATATTCTAATAATAATTGCTAAATCAGAATAAGTAATGGTACATTCTAGCCTAACATGCTCACAGAGTGCAAATAATACAGTTAATCAATTTAATCAAGTAGGTCTGCTAAACATGCTTCTCTATGCTAGCATAGGTTGAACTAACAGTCTAAAATGAGCAAGAGATCAGAAATCTCAATTTAAATATTTCAAGTAGAAATGGGATTACATCAATTAGCTCAATTACGCGCTCATCACCTCACATACGAGGCATTCAAATACCAAGAATCATGTCCTAAGGGGAAAGGTCCCCCACACAAGGTTAGGCAAGCGACTTACCACGAATCGGTACAAAATCAACTAAGAAACCATGCCTTTTCCATGAGTGTCTGACTCCGAATGCCCCAAATCTACTCAATCCAATTGCACAACGTAAATAACATTGCAAACAACTGAATCCACTATTAAAATTCGAGCTAAGGTAAAAAATAGGTAAAATAACCAAATCGCCCCTCAAGCCAATGTCTCGGAATCGAATAATTTTTACATTTTCAGAAACTTCATACTCTCACGAGTCTAACCATATAAACGTTTCTCAAATCGGAGGTCACATGCCCCCTCAAGACGCAATATTTTAGCCAATGAGGTTTTTCCCAAATTATCCAATTTTTTATCCTCAATTCAAATTTTAATTGTGAAATTAACTATATAATGATGAAATATAACTAGAAGGGATCAAAGAAACATTATCCAATTATCTTCTCTTCAAAACACACTCACAATCGCCTCTATCCGACCTCTCAATTGATTTTTCTAACTTTGAAACTCAACCCTCGAATTTTCTATATCTGAATTTCCGCTTATGCGGACAAGGGACCGCTTCTACGATTCCACCTCTATGGAACGAGGGGCGCTTTTGCGGATTTCATTAGTTGGCTAGAGTCCACTTATGTGGACATAGAAACGCTTATGCGGTCCTGCAAAAACGAAAAGGGGGCCGCTTCTGTGGTTTTTGAGAAAAGGGCAAACTTGCTTCTGCGATGGACAAGCCGCTTCTTCGACTACGCTTCTGCAGTTCCCAAGCCGCATAAGCGAAAATACTAGAAGATAAAAAGATCAGCTACTGCACACTCTCAAAAATCCTCTGTTAACTACCTGAAATCATCTCGAGCCCCTCAACCAAAATCACCAATAACCCCTAATACATTATTCAAACTTGTACCAATCCTTTAAACACCTAAAACAACATCGGAAACCCGATTTCATCAATGATTCAAGCCTAAGAACTTCTAATTTCTTCCAAATACGCTTTTAATCAAAAACCTATACAAAACACGTCCAAATTACCTGAGATTGTGCACACACATCAAAAATAACACGACGAAGCTATTGCAACTTCCGGAATTTCATTCCGACCCTCGGATCAAAAATTCACTATTAGACCGAAAACTAGTAAAAATTCAAACTTCGGCATTTCAAGCCTAAATGAGCTACGAGCTCCCAAAATACACTCTGAACACGCTCCCAACTCTGAAATTACCTAACGGATCTAACGGAACCATCGGTTTTCCATTCCGGAGTCATCTTTACTGTTCCAACTACATACAACTTTCCAACACTTATGCTCTCATTTAGAGACTAAGTGTCCCAAAAAATCCGAATCCTAACACTGAACGTCCCGAAAACCAAAATAGCAGAAATAAACTTATGGGAAGCAGTACATAGTTGATCGGGGTGTAAATTCCAAAAATGACCGGCCGGGTCATTATAGTATGGATATAACGTCTTCTCTGGTCTTAATAGATGTTCATAATCTATTATAACATCTCCCATTGACCCCATGTTAACAAAGTCTTATTTCAAGCCTCAACGTTACTCACAACAAGGTATGAGAACCTCATAATTACTTACCCAACTTAATGATTCACAATTAACTCCCCTTGGGTACTCACCTTGTAGGCTAAAACTCAAAATTATAATACAATTTGGCAAATTATGCATAGAGATATTCATACAAGAATTTTCAAATAAGCCTCATAGGGATGACTCCCTATAAGTACTTTAGTACAAATTTTTATTTCATAAAAGGGGAATTTAAACACATACTAGGAGGACTTGCCTCGATACCCAAAACCGAATCAAGTTAAGGAAATAGTTACTTTCTAATAACTCGAGATCGTACTTGTAATGACACCATCTGGAGTAGCGACCTCAGCTATACCATCGAAACTATATCAATGGATCGGTCTCCACCTCTTAGGCACCATCTACCCGCTTTCCTCCACCCCTAATTGGTAGTGTAAGTAGATTAGTAACTGTAATGGAGTACGTGGTCTGAGTATTATGATAAAATAGGTTTCTCCCAAGTGTGGAAATTTTTTTTAAATTTTTTTTCATAATGTTCCTGATATCACCATATTCATAACAACCCATCCGCAGTTCGACGGCTCATACTGAGTTTGTGCCGAATAACATAAATAACCATTGCAAGAAATTACGTGCCACTGGTGCATTAAAAGATGACTGCCCCACGCGAGTGTTTTGATTAACTTAAGCACTACGAGTATACTGAAATTATTTCCATGACATTGTTGATACTGAAATGTAGAATTAGTAAGGACATGGGAATATCTCAACTCTGATCATCATCCCATTCAAATCTCAGCTCTTAATCATATACCAGTTTTGGAAACCTTTCAATACCATATAAATACATCTCAGGCAAAATTTGATATAACACATTACCTCGCAATTTGATCGTTGATAGCGGACTCTCCTCACTTGGTGCGAAATCATAGGACAATTTTTTTACGATCCACAATACTAACCTTCACTGCTCGTATTACACCAGTCATAAGACACCTTAAGACATTTACTCGGTACTTGTCATCCTCATAACAGTTAGACTCACTTCCTCCAGTGTCTTAGATTCTAGTTGTACTCTTCGCTAAATAGAAATCTCATATGAACCACATAGTCTCTAATACCACCAACTATCTTCATATCTACATCCACCTCATGACTATGCCACGATTGTGATGATTAGGCAAATAATTAAGCCTTTATAATATCATACTTATCAACCAAATATCAGAAGCTGTTGCACCTCCATGTTCACAACTAAATGATCTCTCAATACTTTTTCATCTTCAATCTTGGTAACACGTGGTAACAATGATTGAGCAACCTCGGCTCCCTTATAACCCATATGCAGTATCACGGGCCATTGGTGCATAGTTATTAATGAGTTCACAATTTCATACACGAGAGGATGCAAAAGAATATGAGATATACGCTTAAAGTTGAATCAATATCGTACGACAAAGAATGAAAGAAGTGGACATTTCCTAGCAGTTCGGCAGCCTCTTGAAGATAAGTACAGACGTCTCCGTACTGATCCGCAAGAATCTACTAAACTTGATTATGACTTTTAGCACCTACGAACCTAGAGCTCTGATACCAACTTGTCATGACCCAAAAATCCCTCCGAAAGGAGTCGTGATGACCCCTAGTCTCTAAACTAGATAAGCCTAACATAAATGAAATAACATTGATGCTCACTAATTTTAAATTAACCAACTCTAAATAAATCAAAATTCCCAGAATCGGTGGCAGAAGTCACAAGCCTATCTAAGAGTAATTTCACAAAATAATACATCACTGCCTCAAAACAAAGGAAAATAAAAGTAAATACAAATGAAGGTGACTCTGAGACCTACAAATGATGTAGGGGGTTTACTTTGAGTCTACACCACGACGACTCGCACAGCTACTATCAATCCACCTGCATCTGTACACAAAAATATACATAAGTGTTGTATGAGCACACCATGGCGATGCCCAGTAAGTATCAAGACTAACCTTGCTAGGGTAGTGATTAGGAACAGTTAGGACACCTACTGGTCAAATGAAATGAACAGGATATGATAATAAAACATCAAGATAAAGATAACAAAGTAATATGAACCGTGGAGAGAAAATCCAAGTATATACATTATAATTAATAAAGGGAGAACACATATTAGTAACAAATGGAAACCAAGTAAATCAGATAACCCAAATAATTCAACACTAACATAACAGAGATGGAAAAAGTAAGAATGTATCCAATTAAAGAAAAAATGTCAACTCAATCTATCACATCATGTTTAATACACCATCCCGACCTTTTCAATCCTCGATTTCTCATATCATAATCTCAACTTTCGAACTTTCAGCACATATGGCACCTCGTTCCCACATATTTTCCTTCTCGCTCTTAACAACAAAATCCACATGATATACAATACAAAATGTCCTTACTAATGTACTTAAGATGTTCGAGAAGTCATATTTACATGATATAAATTAAATTTCAATTTCTAAATAAGTTTGGAAAATCGGCGAGAAAAGATGAAGTTATTCTTAGAAATCATTCCAGAAATTACCTCCTTCAATTTAACATACAACATCAGAAGAATTATTACCTTTAACATGGGAGTTGATGACTTAAAACTTAGTAGAATGTTTTTTTAAGAAAAATACACATTGTGGGTATATATATATATATATATATATATATATATATATATATATATATATATATATATATATATATATATATATATATATATATATATATATATATATATATATATATATATATATATATATACGGTGAGGTATTAAAAACATTGTGGGTTCTAACACAAAGGATCACAGCAATAAAGGGATTAAATAGTTTAAATGTTTGAAATGATAACAACAAATACACACAACAATAGAAAGTGCAAGGCATCACATTTCATGTTTTTACTCTCGTTCTCACCATAAGAATCCATATTCAATTTTATTCTTTCTTGTTGTGGTGTGAAACCCGATTCCAATCATATATTACTGTTGTGGCGTGCAACGCGATCCAAAACATATAATATTGTTGCGGCGTGCAACTCGATCCAAATCATATAATGATGTTGTAGCGTGCAACCCGATCCATAAACTATTTTTGCGGAGTACAACCCGATCCATATAATATTATTATTATGTGAAACTCAATCCCAATAGACAAATCAACACCAATAACGAAAGAATCCTGGTAAGGAAATAATAAGGAAACAACAATATCCCGGCAATGGAGTCAACAACAAGAATAAACAAGTCCCGACAAGGGAACCAACAATAAGAATTAAATATGTCCCGGCTAGATATTCATCTATAACCAAACTTGTACCAACAATTAACTTCACAATGAAACCTCAACTACACAACAAGAAATAATAAGCACGCGATAACTACACCGGCAACCACAATAATTGGACATGTACCCTCTTTGCACGAAGTCATAAAGAAACTCACAACCAAGAAATATTAAAACAATCAGAAGGCAATCACTTCAATTAAGGCAATTTAGGGTCAATGTAAGACGTAGAATTAGAGTAAAACGAACAGTATCATATAGAGCATATAGAGGCAATTTAAGTAATTAGGAAATGCAATCATAACATGACACTTTCCACATAAGGACCTAAGAACCCTAGAGGTAAACTTCCCAGAAATAAGTCCGAGCACACACTCATCACCTTGCATGCATGGACTACAATTAGCATAAAACACTCAGTTACTAAGGGGAAGCCCCCCACGCAAGGTTAGGCAAGATACTTATATCGCTTTGCAACCAATTCAAGATTCCAACAAGCGCTTGCCTCGTGAATTTGTGCCCAAAACTCTCAAATCTAGTCATAAACAATTCAATATATACTCAACACGTATGTTGACTTCCAATGAAATAAAATCAGACAACCCATTCTAATACAGATTCAACCATACAATAATTATCGAATTTCGATGTCAAATGGACATTCAAATCCTAAATTTTGATTTTATGAAAAGTTTTATAAAAAATAT